>ONZH01027035.1:0-195607 GCA_900303285.1 Rhinella marina | reverse complement strand
CCGACTCCTCAATTTCCCCTCCCCCGACTCCGACTCCCGACTACCTACTCCTACTCCCTCATACATGGAGCATGTTTAAGTGATAACTTTAAACAAATTTGCATAAAATCAATAGTACAGATAAGTCATGACAAAAACAGTTTGTAATCTATCAGGCTTCTCTGGGTACAGCTCACTTAGGGCCTAATAAGAGGCGTAGCTAGAGGTTCAGCACATGGGGGGGCGAAACATACTTGAGTGGGCCATCATAACAAAGAGGAGAGAAGGATGAAGCGGCACTCACCATAAAATCCTTATTCTTTATTGTCGTGGCAGGTTCACACTAAAAAAACAGTGCTGGGCGGCGGACTGTACCACACATGTTGGCGGCGTCAGGCGACGGCCGTTTCGCGCAAAGTCGCGCTTCGTCGGGCCTGTGACGTCAAGACGCTGTACGTCTTCACCTTTTAATCTCCGAGGGCAGGTGCGCGCATGCGCACTCTGTATCCAACCACGGAGCTACACACTTTGACATTACATAATAAAAGTAAAAATACAATGTAAGAAATGGCATTCTGGCACAACTCTAGTAACAAAAAGCTGGAAAATATTACACACATATTGTTCAACTGTTATAAAAATATGCTAAGGTCATTTTTATCATTAAGACCTAGAGGGCCCATCGCTTCAGAGCGCATAATCCACCTGGCTTCCCTACGCAGCAACTCTTTATGTCTGTCGCCCCCTTGGGGCCAAGTGGGAACAGATTCTATTCCCACAAACTTCATTACATTTGGTTTACCTGCGTGGTCCTTTTTAATGTGCTCTATCAAGCGTGGACAACCTTTTCCGCTAGCTATTGATGCAAAATGTTCCCTAAACCTTTCCTGTAGGCACCTGATGGTTTTTCCAATATAATATCTACCGCAGGTACAGTACACCATATACACAACAAATTTACTTTTGCATGTAATAAAATGTTTTACCTTATACTCTATGCCTCCTATCCTTAACCATTTCTTTTGGCCATTATATCTACAAAAATTACAGTTGCCACACTGGTAATTACCAATTGGGGCGACCTGCTTTAACCATGTACCTTCCTCGTTCTCTGACAACCTACTTCTCACTAATTTATTCCTGAGGGTACAAGTTCTTCTAAAGGCTATAACTGGGGAACTATCAATGGAGTCCCTTAACATAGGGTCATCCATTAATAGTCGCCAATTTTCTTTAATAACTTCTTTTATTTTTCCTGCCATCGGGCTATATTTAAATGAGAAAGGGCATTTAATCTGTTTTCTCTCAGTTTTTTTATTTTCTCCTTTTAAAGCGGCTCTGTCACTAGGTTTTAACCTATGTATTTAAATACATAGGTTAAAACCCCTTAACTTGTACAGTTAGAACATACCTTTATTGCAGAGTACAGCGCAGCGGTTGTGCTGAAAAAAGACCTTTAAACTTTATGTTAATGAGCCTTCGGAGCACCGGGGGGCGGGCTCTTTCTTCCTGAGCACCGCTTCTTCACCGCCCCCCGGGTCCCGAGGCTCTCCCCGATGCCGACGTCCACGCCCCTCTGAAAATTGATTGACAGCTGAAATCCCGCCGGCGCATGCGCAGAAGCGCTTGCAGTGCCGAACACCACAAGCGCTTCCATCCTTGTGCGCACGCGCCGTCACTTCCGGGTTCAGCGAAGTGACGGCGCTGTGCGCACAAGGATGGAAGCGCTTGCGGTGTTTCGGCACTGCAAGCGCTTCTGCGCATGCGCCGGCGGGATTTCAGCGCTAGGTCAACGGCCTAGCGCTGTCAATCAATTTTCAGAGGGTGCGTGGACGTCGGCATCGGAGAGAGCCTCGGGACCCGAAGGCTCATTAACATAAAGATTAAAGGTCTTTTTTCAGCACAACCGCTGCGCTGTACTCTGCAATAAAGGTATGTTCTAACTGTAGAAGTCAAGGGGTTTTAACCTATGTATTTAAATACATTAGGTTAAAACCTAGTGACAGAGCCTCTTTAACAGGTCTCTCTTTTATTTTCGACACTTTTCTTGCGCCATATTTAATGCGTATAGAGGGTAGCCCCTGGCTAATAGCCTCCTTTTTAAGTCCTCTGCTTGTTCTACAAAACCCAGTTCTGTGGTATTTATTCTTTTCAACCTAACAAACTGTCCGTACGGGACTGCTTTTTTTACCGAGTCTGGGTGGAAGCTGGAGTGTGTGGAGTAGCGAGTTGGGGCCGTGGGCTTACGATAGCCCTTGGCCACCGAACTCACCACCGCAGAACCTCCAGCGACACATCCAAGAACTCAAGCTTAGACCCTCCAAATACATATGTAAAAGCATATTCATGATTTATTAGTTCTATTAAGATGTTCTACAAACTGACAAAACTGTTCCTCTGAACCAGACCATATAATAAAGATGTCATCCACGTATCTTAAATATAGCTGAACATGTGGCAAAAAAGGGTTTAAAGTAGTATAAATACATTTATCTTCTAATCTTGCCAAATAGAGGTTAGCAAATGTGCACGCCACTGGCGTCGCCCATTGCCGTCCCAAAACGCTGCCGGTACCAGTCACTACCAAACATAAAAGCATTGTTTTTAAGCACTATACCCAAAGCTTCCCTTACAAACCCAATAAAGTTCGCAGTCTTTTGTGTACCTTCAAGTACTTCACATACTGCCTCAATACCCATATCTTGGGGAATCCGGGTGTACAAGCTTTCTACGTCTAGGGACACGAGCTTAAAATCCTCCCTCCACTGAAAAGACTCCAGTGATTGGAGAAAATCGCCCGTGTCTCTGACGTAGGCAGGGACATTGACCAAAAGTGGTCTAAGTAACCAATCCAAATATTTAGAAAGGGTTCCGTGACTGAACGATACGGCAACGATGGGACGGCCAGGGGGACACACAGGGGATTTATGTAATTTAGGGAGGAAGTACCAGGTGGGTCTGATAGGAAAAGGTAATAGCAATTTTTCAGCCTTTTTCCTAGGTAATACATCCAACTCTACATACTTATGTAGAACTCTCCTTACCACTGACTGAATTTTCAAGGTGGGATCACTACTAAGTTGTTCGTACACTTCCTCATTTTTCAATTGTCTATGGGCTTCTTTAATATAATAATCCCTTGACATCAAAACCACATTTCCACCCTTGTCCGCAGGTTTAGCAATTATATCGTGTTGTTTTTGTAGCCATAAAATGGCAGAATGTTCCTCTTTAGTGACATTGTATTCAATCACTGGGTAAATAAGCGATTTTATATCCTTTAACACTTTATTATAAAAGATCTCAATATTGCCTCCTGCGGGCAAGGGTGGACAATAAGTGGATGGAACTCCGCCCCTAAAGGCGTTAATGTCAGTATTCAACATAATAGGTTCTAGCATGAGTTCTTTGTCTGATAAAAATTCAAGACATTCAATCTCCTCCTTACTAAAGTTTGCCGACACACTAAATCCAAGTGGGCCAATGCAAGTAGGGATCTCTCCTTCTTTTAAAACAGCATTGGTCGTGGATTTTTGCAGGCAAACTTCCTACGCAGGTTGAGTTTACGAACAGCTTTAAACAGGTCTATCTCAAACTGGACAGGATCGAACCTCTCCACCAAGCTGAAATTAAGGCCTTTTTCAAGAACCCTAACACAGGTGGGTGGAAGAGTTCGACCTGTCAGATTGGTAACCGTATTGCAAGCAGAAGAAAAAGAGTTCGCATTGTAAGTGTTCAATTCCTCCACGAAACCTGTTTCCTTTTGAAACCGGCTTTTTTGTTTCTGTCTTTTGTCTTTTCTCCTCCCCCTTCTAATATGTTTTCTAAAGGGTCATTTTCTGTAGTATCCATCTTGGTGTGTAGATTCGTGACAATAGTTTCGTCAGATGCACTCGAGTCAGAGTCGGTAGTCCAGTAATCACTTTTTGACCTTTTTACGTATCTTCTTTTCCTCCTTTTATTTCCGGCATTAGTATTCCAATCAAACATTCTTTTGGTGTCATAATCTTGTTTATCTCTAATAAATTTATCTCTCTTTTTTTCTTTTATATCCACCTGTATTAGTGTCATTTTCTTATCAAGTCTTTTTTCAAACACCTGGTACTGGTTTTCTGTTAGTCTTTTTAGTAATTCTGCTTTTGCTTTATGCAGTTCATCCTTTATAGTTTCATACTCTTGTATATTTCTTTTTAGCACCATATCAAGTATACGTAGGGAAAATTCTGCATGCATATCTTGCCATTCCAACACGAAAGCACTATCGCCTTGGAACTGAAATATATCTTTGTATATCCTGAGCCCTCTAGGGACCCTATTGCTCTCTCTGTATGACCTAAGGGAGCTGACAGTCCAAAACAGCCTCACTTTTGTATTGATTTTGTATTCTAGGGCTTTTGTGCTCAGAGTTTGCAGGCCGTCAAGTGTGTTACATTGTGTGAAGTAAACGTCCGCCCCCTTTCTGCCACCATCAATTCCCATCTGTGTAACATCCATATTCACATTGGTTCCGGTATCCATGTTTGAATAAGGCAGGATGATGTGTGTGCTCTATCCGAAACAACACAGTCCAGAACTGTAAAGCAGGCACAAAAAAAGAGAGACACGGATGGCACTACACACACCTGTAAAAAATAACAAACTGTCCGGATGGTGTAAAACACAGGGAAGTCCTATAGGAAAGGTGGTGCTCTGCTACAGACAAACAAAGTCCAGAAGTAGATATCATAACAAAGAGGAGAGAAGGATGATACATATGTAAAAAGCATATTCATATTATTAGTTCTATTAAGATGTTCTACAAACTGACAAAACTGTTCCTCTGAACCAGACCATATAATAAAGATGTCATCCACGTATCTTAAATATAGCTGAACATGTGGCAAAAAAGGGTTTAAAGTAGTAAGTAGTAAGTTTGTGGGAATAGAATCTGTTCCCACTTGGCCCCAAGGGGGCGACAGACATAAAGAGTTGCTGCGTAGGGAAGCCAGGTGGATTATGCGCTCTGAAGCGATGGGCCCTCTAGGTCTTAATGATAAAAATGACCTTAGCATATTTTTATAACAGTTGAACAATATGTGTGTAATATTTTCCAGCTTTTTGTTACTAGAGTTGTGCCAGAATGCCATTTCTTACATTGTATTTTTACTTTTATTATGTAATGTCAAAGTGTGTAGCTCTTGGATGGATACAGAGTGCGCACGCGCGCACCTGCCCTCGGAGATTAAAAGGTGAAGACGTACAGCGTCTTGACGTCACAGGCCCGACGAAGCGCGACTTTGCGCGAAACGGCCGTCGCCTGACGCCGCCAACATGTGTGGTACAGTCCGCCGCCCAGCACTGTTTTTTTAGTGTGAACCTGCCACGACAATAAAGAATAAGGATTTTATGGTGAGTGCCGCTTCATCCTTCTCTCCTCTTTGTTATGATATCTACTTCTGGACTTTGTTTGTCTGTAGCAGAGCACCACCTTTCCTATAGGACTTCCCTGTGTTTTACACCATCCGGACAGTTTGTTATTTTTTACAGGTGTGTGTAGTGCCATCCGTGTCTCTCTTTTTTTGTGCCTGCATACTTGAGTGGGCCCCCCACTTATTGGCTTCCCAAACGCACGTTTCCAACTTCACAGGCACATACTACTAGCTGTGGTTATAATACTGTATTAGCAAGATGACTGTATAAACTGCTAGATCATCTATGCTGTTAAGTACAATACAATAGACTTTCTACATACCCTACTCTAAATACTCTACCACATAATGCAGTAAAATATAGGATTAATAGGAGTAAAAAAGGGGACTCCTATGTTAAAGGAAATCTGTCCCCAGCTTTTACATCACTAAACTAACAGTCCCTTGCCCCCATCAGACCTCAGATCGGCTTAATGTGCCCCCATCAGACCTCAGATCAGCGTATTGTGCCCCCATCAGACCTCAGATCAGCGTATTGTGCCCCCATCAGACCTCAGATCAGCAGAAATGTGCCCCCATCAGACCTCAGATCAGCAGAATGTGCCCTCATCAGACCTCAGATCAGCAGAAATGTGCCCTCATCAGACCTCAGATCAATAGAATGTGCCCCCATCAGACCTCAGATCAGCAGAATGTTCCCCCATCAGACCTCAGATCAGCAGAATGTTCCCCCATCAGACCTCAGATAGGCTTAATGTGCCCCCATCAGACCTCAGATCAGCGGTATTGTGCCCCCATCAGACCTCAGATCGGCTTAATGTGCCCCCATCAGACCTCAGATCAGCGTATTGTGGCCCCCATCACACCTCAGATCGGCTTAATGTGCCCCCATCAGACCTCAGATCAGCGTATTTGTGCCCCCATCAGACCTCAGATAGGCTTAATGTGCCCCCATCAGACCTCAGATCGGCCTAAATGTGCCCCCATCAGACCTCAGATCAGCAGAATGTTCCCCCATCAGACCTCAGATCAGCAGAATGTACCCCCATCAGACCTCAGATCGGCTTAATGTGCCCCCATCAGACCTCAGATCAGCGTATTGTGCCCCCATCAGACCTCAGATAGGCTTAATGTGCCCCCATCAGACCTCAGATCGGCTTAATGTGCCCCCATCAGACCTCAGATCGGCTTAATGTTGCCCCATCAGACCTCAGATCATCAGAATGTGCCCCCATCAGACCTCAGATCATCAGAATGTGCCCCCATCAGACCTCAGATCGGCTTAATGTGCCCCATCAGACTCCATAATGGAAGCGCTCACTTGTATTCGCCTGATTGTACTAAGGCCATCCCTGCTGGGCCCCCCAGAGGTATTGGGCCCAGAGCATCGCCTCCCCTGCCCCCCCTCTCCCCCCAGTAGCTACGCCTCTGGGCCCGATGTATGAAAACTGTCTAGGTCTAAGACTTTTTTTGTTGCCCATAGCAACCAATCAGAGCTCCCCTTTCATTTCTTCAGAGCACTTTATGAAATGAAAGGGGAGCTCTGATTGGTTGCTATGGGCAACAAAGAAACTTCTACACCTAGACAGTTTTCATACATAAGGCTCTAGGTGTTTTACATCAGCAGATAGAAGCCATGAGAACAGCTAACCTCTCCAAACATGAGCTCAGAGGAAACATAAAGCAGAGAGAACATGCACTGGACATAAAGGGCAGCACACAGTCATCTCAACTAAAAGCCTAAATCCTTAGATCAGGAATAGAACAGACATTTATAGGACATTTCATCATTTTCACAAATTCTTATAAAAATATATTCAGCGCTTATTGCACTGAACTAAATGTACTAATTCATTATATATTTTAGGAGTCGGTCCATTTTATACCGACTCTGACTCCACCAAAATGGTGACCGACTCCGACTCCACGACTCCGACTCCACAGCCCTGTGAAAAATATTTATTTTCTTATGTTGCCCCTCTAAAACCCAAGTGCAACTTATAGAAAAATACAGTAAAAACTTAAATAAATCATTATTTCAAGTATCATTATGACAGTTCACATTCTTGAAATCTAGGATGATCCTAACTGACCTAAAAGAGGGAATGTGTACCAAGATTAAATGTCAGCAATTGTGAAAAGCTGAGTTTTAACGAATGTGGCTAAGGTGTATGGAAATTGATGACTTCAATTGTAGTTATATTCAAACCCCTTTAATTATGAGGATGCATCACTTATTTCTCTACTACTGTGATTGCTCAGCACCCTGTTGTAAAGGATTCAGTTCTTTTCTATGGACCTGTCCGTGGTGCTGAACACACCACGTGCAATGATTAGAACAGCATCTGTCTGAAGCTTCCCCTCACAAAATTCCTTCCCCTTCAAACAGCTGATGGGCGGGGATGCTGAGAGTCAGCCTTCCACTGATTAGATATTGAAGACCCATCCTGAGGTTAGATCATCAATATATAATTCCTGAAAAAAGTAGCCCTGCTTCATATAAGAAGCCTTCAAGGCACAGCTGTCGTGTTGGCGGCCAGTACTTTAACAGATCAGAGTCCTGAGATTTTGCTGTGGGGGCTTTGACTAAAGTACAGAGGGAGCCCCTTCCCTCTGTCTAACCCCACAGGTGCCATGGTCACTACTGACTGTAGCATCTGATGGGTTAAGTGACTGGGATCAGAGTCATCTCCATTCCAAATCATTGCCGGCAGGTGTCTTCTGTATTATACTGCCAGCATCTGACATGTATGGAGCAGGTTCAGCGCATGAGCCTACTCCATACAACCCATTAATGCATAGGACATACAGCTACACCCTACAGTGTTAAGGAGACAAGCATACAGTCTGACCAGACGCAAAGCAGTGTGAACCAAGCTACAGTAACTCCTCTGTCCTGAATCTACAATGTCTTACCATGCAGCTTGTATACACAAGAAACTTCTCCGGTTACCATGGCGTGTCTCATCTGAGCAGCGCTCACATATGATGCTCACAATTTATTTAGCGCTGAATACAGGGTGCAATGAACCCCACGAAGGAAGTGCTGACAGTATGAATGTTCACATCAAGTCGGTTGTCACATCACACCATTGACTACTCGGTGAAGTCAGGTAGACTACAGTATAGCACAGACAATATACAGTACTCAATGGGCTCCTGTAGAAGCACTGAAATCCAATGTTCTCAATGAGCACCTGTAGTAGCCAAATCCATTGTCTCACACACAATATGGCTGTGACGTTTTACCAGGACACTGCCCAAGTTTGGAATGGACTAGCATTTAAAAATATAAAAGCTGGCCAGGTTTATAGTTCATCACATACGGTAATCTTGAAAGTTGTTAAAACAATGTCCCAAAGGAGTTGGGGTTAATGTTAAAAAATAAGAAAAGAATTGATATTCGCCAGATATGCCCCTGCCGTTCCAGCACTGCTTCTCCGGTCTCCAACTCTGGTCTAATGCGGTGACATGGCCGCCTATCCCACGTGACCACTGCAGCCAATCACTCGTAGTATACTACAAAGGATGCACGCACTAGGATAGTAAATACTGTACCAAGTCCAAAGTAGAACAACAGTCAGCTCCAACCTCTCATAATAGGGGACATCCGTGCTCGGAAACCGTAATAGGCTAGACACTGTGTAAACAAAATAAAAACTCCGGAACTCAATGTCCCCATAAAATATCAAGATTTATTGAATATCCATTAAAAAGCTTGCGTGAGCAGATACCTCATGCAAAGTCAACGCGTTTCAGATTAAAAATCCTTACTTATACTTTGGTCATTTCACTGTACATTCTGAGTCTATGTGTGCCTGTCTTTGCCTTTTAAAGGGGGTTTCCAGGCTTTCAATATTGATGACGTATACTCAGGATACCCGACACCCCTACCAATCAGCTGTATGAGGAAGATGAGTGTACACGAGCCATCTTCCTTCTCTCTTCCTGCCCACTGCTGCTGTCTATGGCAAAAACCATAGACAGTAGCGGTGAACAGGAAGAGAGACGGGAGACAGCTGATCAGCGGGGGTGCCGGGTGCCTGACTCCCGCTGATCTGATACTTGATGACTTATCATGAGGATAGGTTATCAATGATAAAAGCCAGGACAACCCCTTTATTATTTTTTATTTGTATATGAATTGTTGGTCTAATACAGCATTTATATACTACTACATCATCTATGTCTCCTGTGTCATGGTATTCTGATAGGTGGTTCTTCTTTAACATAGGTGCACAGGAGCTACATACATATGGTATTACATTTTGGAGCCCAAGCATTGTGACAGGTGTCATTCTTGCTATATTTATTGCAAGTCTGTATCTTAATATGACATTTTTTCAGTCTCAGCCAGACCCCCTTAACCATCCCATCTGTTCATGTGAGAGGAGGATGGCTAATTATATGGAAGGAAACGCAGCTGCAAGTCATAATTCTGTCCTACATCATATGTTCTCATAGGACGATAATTTTATGAGCAAGTTTCCTCAGCAGAGTTTTTACCAAGCTAAACATACCAAACATGAATATGAAATATTAATAATTTGAACAAGCATTCAATTATTAGGTTTCCTAAGGCCGAAAATTCTGCCATTTGACACCACAGAAGAGGCTGAGTTTCCAATCATGAATACAAAAATTGGTTTTATAACACATGGATTATGACAGAGCTGACTTTGAGGTATTATATTTTCTTTGTCCCATATAGCAGTCTCTATGACATGTGTCACTAGAGTGTTTCACTCTGGCTTCATGCATTTTCCCTTGTAAGTTGGGACCCATACAGGAAAATATCTGGACTATTCCTGGGGAAGAGCCATAACTCATAAACACATTACCCTAAGCATTATGCCTTTTAATCTGCATAGGATTGTGACTTTCTGGTGATGCCACCTGAGAACACCAGTCCTTATAGTTTGGCAGTCACCTAAACCTATTTAAGTGCTGTCCAGGAAGAACAGAAATTCCAAAAAATATTCATTAGCGAGTATGAAGAACTTACAAATGTGAAGCTCCAAGGGTTTCCTATTGAGGGGAAGTCAATAAGGGAAGTTTATTTTTCTATTGCAATTTCCCTTTAACACATAACTTTGTCATTCTTTCTATGTAAATTGATATTATAATAGATTGTTTAATGAACTCCGCCTTAACATGATGAGCTATACACAGGAACTGTAAACCAAGTGTGAAGAGAAGTCCTTAAACCATTCATCCTACTAAATATGCATTAGTTGTTAATGTGTAGAGTGCAAATCTATGCATAGAGTCATGATTTATTGTGTCAGTGCCCTGCATTTAATTGAATTTCTACATGACTAGCGTTATATAGCTGTAGTCGTAGGGAATATATAGTATGTGTTATCTCAACATTATTTAGTTGTATAATAACTAAAATAGGGAGGTGAGGCAGCCTCTGACAAATGTAGACACAGCAGTGGTGGTTTAAGACGTATGATGCTATTTCTGTCATTTCTAGGACATTTTGTGGCCTCAGATCTCCAGTTTCTAACGTTGTTGGAATACATTAAAGAATACATTTAATGCATTAAAACTAAAAGGTACTATAAGAGCAATATGGTGGCCTGCTTTGCTGCCCCACGATTTCTAATACGATTTTCCTACTGTAAAGAAACAGAGGTGAGGAAGAGTACAGGGTTACCATCTGGAACCATCGCAAGCAAACTTCAAATCTGCTACCCATCTTCTACCACCACTCCGGATAGTAAATCTAAGGTTTTCAATATAGCTTACTGCAAACCAGAAGGACTTGGACACTAGAGACCCAGGTTATGTGTGCGGAATAAGGTGGCAGAAAACTGGTGCCACCCATCAGATGCCAGGTGTAACAGGAGAGGTAAACAAGCCAGAAACAGAGCCAAGGAAGTCAACAGCAGGTAAGAGAGGAGTCAAAGCCAAAGAAACAGCTACAGCCTAGCCTAATCAGTAGTCAAGAAGTTAATCCAGAATCTAGACAAGGTCAAAGCACAGGATGGTCCAAAAGAAATCTAGCACTCTTCTGAGCAAAACAAAATTACAGGAATGGAAAACGGAAAGCACAAGGCTTAAAGGGGTATTCCCATCTCCCAAATGTAGTTTGTATAGTTAGATATAGCCATACCAATATTATTACTAATAGAATGTATTTATATAATATGTACCGTTTAGAAGATTTTCCTATTTGTATATCCATTGTCCCACACACATCAGTCAGGCCGTTGCCCCTGGTTATGACCACCGTGGCCATGTAGTAGTGGTGGCCGGCTTGCTCCTGTTCAAACCCGCTCTGAGGTAACTGCTGTATTGTGAACGTACATTACATGAACATGCGGAGACACATCTTAGGGTTGTAGAATTTTTGTCTGCACTTCCAAAACACAGAGAAATGGATCCTGTTCCAAGATCAATTCATCTCTACGGAGCAGGATCCGTTTATAAAGTCTGCGTTTTGGACGGAACCTGACCACTTGTAGCGTCCAAAACGCAGATGTGAAAGTACCCTAAGATGTGTCTCCACATGCTCATGCAATGTGCGTTCACAATACAGCAGTTACCTCAGAGCGGGTTTTAAAAGGAGCAAGCCGGCCACCACTACTACATGGCCACAGTGGTCGTAACTAAGGGCAACGGCCTGACTGATGTGTGTGGGACAATGGATATACAAATAGGTAAATCTTCTAAACGGTACATATTATATAAATACATTCTACTAGTAATAATACTGGTATGGCTATATCTAACTATACAAACTACATTTGTGAGATGGGAATACCCCTTTAAATCCCTCGCCTGGCTCTGGGATTAGAGACCGAGTCAGAAACCTGGCTCAGCGTCCAGCCTCACAAAAAGATTGACTGGGGCTTGGCTCGTCGGCAAAGCAGCCCTCCTAAAACAGCCATGCACTGGATCATGGCTAGGTAATTTTCTGACACCTACAGACTGGACTACAGGAGGACCTTCCACTGCCTAATACTGTTCAAATCTCCTAACATAAAACATTAGGAATATCTTTTTGTCCTAAAGTTAGTATAGTGTTGGGTGGTTATCTAGAGAAGGCTTTTCTTGGGAATCAGTGGAGGAACAACAAAAGGGTTTGCAAAGGAATGGAAAATCTCTTCGGCCAAAAGCTTAAAAACTTAGCTCTGTCTGTAGTCTGGACCTCCTATAATCTCCAGCCAAGGTGATTAGTCCTTTCCATTTATTTGTCTTGGAAACCCTTTTGAAGTCAGCGCAGTGATGGATCACAATGTACTTTACATTGGAAACTTTTTTTCTTAATTCTAATTTTTAGTTCATGCTCCATTGACCTTAATTTAGAAAACAGAAACACAGTAAAGTCAAGTAGTTTGTATTTGGGCGAAGGGAACACTTTGTAATGGATTTTCAAAAACAGATTAAAAAATGACATTTGAGCATTTGATTCAAAGCCATTCTCATACTCTGGTAGGAAACTAACTTGATGGGTACAGGAGTACAGAGCCCAATTTAAGTGGCAGTTCAGGAGACATACTGTCTCTCCTTTATGTGATTATTTTTTGGGGGATTCTGCAATCTATCTGCAATTTACCTGACAACGTTCAAGCCAGTAAACAAGGGAGGTAATAGGCTCCAGATGAATGATCTACTGAAAAGTCTGCAGCAGACAGAACAAGACATTGACTTTTACAGCTTATTTAACCAAGTTATCCTATTTCTAGATGATGCGTCACACAAATCACTGCTGCTGAAGCTGCAAATGTAAATGCTGAAGCAACATAACATTATCTCTTCTTTGTGCAGCTGCTCAACGCAAGGAGGTCTTGTGCTCCTCACAGTTCTTCTGTCAGACTCCATGACTTCTGAGAAATGGTTTACAGAAAGGGCTGGAGTCTTCCAGATGGTCCATCCAAAACTCATGATCCAAGTGCAAAAATAGCCAAAGTATGCATATGTTCATTCTGCATATGAACTCTGGGCCATACATGTGACGTGTATACCGAAAAGAGCATATAGTACAAAAAGTTATACTGTAATATTCCCACAACCTTCTAGGGTCATTTTGATGTTCACATGTCCAGCTACGTACAGTACTTTAAAATTTGTAACAAACTTACAATGTACAAGGAAAAAAATCCATGGCAAATCTTAGTAAACTCTGGGTCCACCCTTGTTTCTCATTTAATTTTTTTCTTTTTAAATGCTGAATTTTTGGGGGTGCAGTACTTCAATGCTATAGTTACATACATCAGAAGAAGTAAGTAAAACTTTTAGAATTACCTGAATGTCTACTTTGATTCATTATAAAATGTGGTCTATAATAGACAAAAGAGGAAAACGAACAGAGCATACCAACGCCAAAACCTCATCCCAACATCATTGAAGGAACCAAAGAATTCTAAGATGCATCAAACGGTGAAGGTAAGGGCAGCATGACCACAAGCTGAAGAGCTGTTGGGTGATGCAACAAGAGGAAGACCCAAAGCACGAAAGTAAATCAACTTAAGAATGGTTGGAAATGTTGGAATGGCCAAGCCACAGTCCTGACCTTAAAGGGGTTCTCCGAGTCTGGCTCTGGGCAGCTCCACCGATCAGCTATTTGGCCTCTGCATATCATGCCAACTGGAAGTTCATATGTTGTACCGAGCCTCTGCTTGGCATTGCAGCTCAATCCCATTCACTTAAACTGCAGAAAGGCCTAGGACGTATGTCACTGGCCTAGGAAGAGGCTGCAACACTCACCCAACCACTGCAGCCGCTTCCAAAAGCTAATCTGCAGGGGTGCTGGGAGTTAGACCCCCACCAATCAGATACTGATGACCTGAATATAGGTCAATACTTAAATCCTCAAAACCTCTTTAACTGAGATATGATTGATCTCACAGGACATTGCTCTCTGCCTTATGGACCAGCCGCTCTCAGCAGTGTGGAGAAGATGTAAGCAGAAGAGGATCAAGTGCTGACAGGTAAGTCTTCTGAATCCGCTTAGCGATGAGCATATCTATTTGCCGGGAAGATGCGACTGAACTAGACTACTCTTGAGGAGAGGAGTCCCTTGACATGTGGTTGGTGTCAACGTGATGTCTGCCATCTATGTTGACCTACAGTATGGCATAACGCTAAGAGGTACCATTTTACAAAATTGTGCTACTGTGAAGTGAACCACAAGCACCAGAAAGAAAAATGTTCCAAAAAAAATAAATACAAAAATACTGCATGTGTGCCATCTCCCTTCATTCACAATCAATCAGTCCACCATGAGTGGACATCAGTGAGATCTTCTGTTTTATTTTATGGCACAAGGTTAAAAATCCAAACAGGATAACAGGACACGGCAGATTTTACTGAGCTGGATTGCTCTCTTAGGAAGCATCTGATCCCAGCGTTCGCCTGTGGTGAGCTGCAATTGCTTAAGAAAAACCTCTGTACAAGTGCCAGTCTTGAGAACATACAACAGATGGCAGCCACTTGTAGATAACAGTGCAGGACAGATGAGGCCACAACATCTGGATTATCACCAACAGGTTCCATTTCGTAATCTTATTTCCCTGCACATAATACGGTCTAATCTCAGAGATCTTATAACTAGACCGCCTACATTCTCCACCGCCACCGTGTGTTACAGGGTAATACACATGCCTGGAGGTGACATCGTCCTGAAGGCTTGGCTCCACAAGCAGAGGACAGCTTTGTACATATATAAACACATTTATGAAGATTTTTTTTAAATTTTTTTAAATTCTAAAAAGAATTGAATAATGGGATTAAAATAACACCCACAGAGCGAATGTGTTCATATACTATGTATGCATGCACTTCTCACATCTCCCAATACTAAGATGCCATTATTGGTATATAATGGAATTTCATTAATAGATATTTATTCATGAAGAGCAGCAGATACACAGCCTCCAAGACTCGTCCACATCATGGTTATTCTACACAGGGAAATCTTCACTATTTTACATATATTATATGGCTGTGGTATTTGCAGTAAGGAAGCAATTAGGGCTTGGCTTACCTTTCTATAGTACTACTACAGCTATTAAAGTGATTGTCCATTCTTTCATTTTTTTAACCTAAAGAAATCCAAAATACTGCAGTGATAAATTTCCTAATATAATTTATCCCTTACATACCCAGATGGAAAAATGTGTCCATCTTAAAGGACATCTGTCAGCAGACTTGTACCTATGACACTGGCTGACCTGTTAGGGATTGCGTTCTGGCTTTCCGTGATAACATCGTTATAATGGAAAGAAATGAATCCCTAGGACGGAAATCAAAACGGACACCTTTAAGAGGCATTATACTCTTGTCGGTCAGCACTACGGTGGAGCGTTCGGTGCACGTGTCTCAGGGATGGCGCCCAAATTCAAACATGTAGAAGGAAAAGACCGGCACTCGAGAATATCCTAATATTCTTGATTTATTGTGATAGTCACATAACCGTGACGCGTTTCGGCACAATCCGTGCCTTCATCAGACAGTGTACAAACAAAAATGAAAAGCAAAGTTTAAATAGCCCGCCTAGTAGCAATCAAGTGATGTCATGTCGCCATGGCAACCACATGTAAACAAAAACATTTGTGAATCACAGAAGATACAAGTTGAAAACAACAAATACGATGTGTTTAACTAATGAAGTCCATCAAGCAGAGACGATCAAACTTTCGTTAAGTTCGCTTAAAGAATAAATATACAAGGTATCAATAACTTGGAAAGAAAAATCACATCTAAGATCTTACAAAAAGCAACTTAATTCATAATCACGATTGAGGCCCTTAGGTTCCATCGTTTGCAAACGGTGGATCCAGTATGCCTCTCTTTTTAATAGTAATTTATTTCTGTCACCGCCTCTTCGTGGCTGTGACACACTCTCAATGATCTGAAAGCGCAATTGCGCTATTGTATGCCTGGCCAGACTAAAGTGATGTGGTATGGGTAATAATGTGTTACCCTTCCTGATATTGGACTTATGTTTAGAAAAACGATCTTTCATCCTCATTGATGTTTCTCCCACATACACTAACCCGCAGGGACATTTCAGAATATAGACAACAAATTGGCTGTCGCATGTAAATCTACCTCGTATTGGTATTTGTTCCCCCGTGTGTGGGTGACTCAAAAAATTCCCTTTTATGACACTGGAACAGTGCACACAACCTAGACAAGGAAAAGTACCCTGTCTAGAGGCCAGTAAGGTACTTTGTTTAAGCTCAATCCTGGTACTCCCAATATCAGCCCTCACAATTTTATCTCTTATATTACCAGCTCTTTTGTAACAGATCATGGGAGGAATTTGGAATTAATTAATATGTGGATATGATTTTGATACCACGTGCCAATGTTTATTGATTGAATCTTATTAATCCATGGGTGGTATTGTACAATAAATGGTATACGTGGTAGTTTAGGTGTATTTTCTCTCATCTGAGAATTGTCCAGTTTATCTCTCTGTGTCTGTAACACATGTGAAGGATAACCCCTTTTTTGGAATTTGGATGTCATTTCATCCAATCTGGTAATCTGTGTTTCTGGGTCACTGACTATACATTTCACCCTCTGATACTGGGAATAAGGGAGGGATTTCTTTGTTGAGGCTGGATGATTACTAGTATAAGTCAATAGACTATTACGGTCTGTTTCTTTTACATATAAATCAGTTTTTATCCTCCCCTCATTGTCTCTAATGACCCAAGTATCTAGAAAGGGAATTTTTTTCCTATCTGAGTGCAAGGTAAACTGGAGCTCGGGCTAGATGGAGTTAATATACGATGGAACCTAAGGGCCTCAATCGTGATTATGAATTAAGTTGCTTTTTGTAAGATCTTAGATGTGATTTTTGTTTCCAAGTTATTGATACCTTGTATATTTATTCTTTCAGCGAACTTAACGAAAGTTTGATCGTCTCTGCTTGATGGACTTCATAAGTTAACCCTTTCACTCCCGGAGGTTTTTTCGGTCATGCATTTTCGTTTTGCGCTCCCTGCCTTCAAACAGCCATAACTCTTTTATTTTTCTGTTCACATAGCTGTATGAGGGCTTGTTTTTTGCGGGACAAGTTGTACTTTCCAACGCCACCATTTAATATTGCATACGGTGTAGTGGGAAGCGGGAAAAAAAAATTCCAAACCGGGTGAAATTGCAAAGAAAACGCTATTCCGCTACAGTTCTACGAGTTTCTTATTTACAGCGTTCGATGTGCATTAAAACTGATCTGTTACTTTCATTCTACTGGTCAGTACGAATCCGGCAATACCTAATATGTATAGTTTTTCCTGCGTTTTCATAGTGATAAAATAATTAGAAAGTTGCCCCTTTTTTTCCTTGTCAAATCTTGACCCCTATAACTTTTTGTATTTATGTGTACAGAGCTGTATGGGGGCTCATTTTTTGCGGGACGATCTGAAGTTTTTATTGATATCATTCTGGGGTGTGTATGACTTTTTGATCACTTTTTATTTAATTTTTTTTAGAAAAAAAAGCGACAAAAAACGGCAAATCGCCATTTGGACGCTTTTTTCCGCCACACAATTCGCCGTATTGGAATTTTTTTTTTTATATTTTAAAAGTACGGGCGTTTTTGGTCACGGTGATACCCATGATGTCTATATTTATTGTTATTTAGGTATTTATTTTTTAATTATACGGAAAGGGGGGTGATTTGAACTTTTATATCTTTTTTATTTTTTATATATTTTTTAACATTTTTAAAAAAATTTTTTTTTACTATTTGAAAGCTCATATATGGGCTTATATATTGTGGCTTTTTTTTTTTCCTTTATGAGCAATCAGGGATTTTCTAGACTAGATTTTCTAGAAATCCATGAATTGCTCATTTCTTATCCTGGCCTGCCATCTAGTGGCCAGAATAAGAATTGCACTTTGAAAACTGTAATCCTCACCAGCGAGGATTACAGTTTTCATACGGTGTACAGACACCCCGATTGGTTCAGACGAAACTAGATGCCGTGATCACGTGTGATCACGGCATCTAGACGCCCAGGAAGACGCTGCCGATTGCGGTAAGTAGCTGCAAGTCTCTGCTGTTAGAAACAGCAGAGACTTGCCGGCCATGACGCCTGCCGCACTTGCGAGCGGGCGCCATGTGCCCGCATCGCCCCAGCGCCGTATATGTACGGCGCTGGGAGTGTAAGGGTTAAATACATCGTATTTGTTGTTTTCAACTTGTATCTTCTGTGATTCACAAATGTTTTTGTTTACATGTGGTTGCCATGGTGACATAACATCACTTGATTGCTACTAGGCGGGCTATTTAAACTTTGCTTTTCATTTTTGTTTGTACACTGTCTGATGAAGGCACGGATTGTGCCGAAACGCGTCACGGTTATGTGACTATCACAATAAATCAAGAATATTAGGATATTCTCGAGTGCCGGTCTTTTCCTTCTACACCTTTAAGAGGCATTCCGATTTGATCCATCATAATAGAAGCCTATGGGAAAGCATAACGGATCCGTCTGGTTTCCGTTATGCTGGACGGAAAACAAAGTCCTGTCGACAGGACTTTGTTTTCCGTCCAGCATAACGGAAACCATAACTGATCCGTTATGCTTTCCCATAGGCTTCTATTATGACGTATCAAAATGGAATGCCTCTTAAAGGTCCAATAATATGAAAAAGTTGGATGGAGACAGCACGTCCTTTTTTGGTGAAAAACCCTTTAATCCGGATGTTACGTTTCGGCCACAGAGGCCTTTCTCAAGCATGAGAAAGGCCTCTGTGGCCGAAACGTAGCATCCAGATTAAAGGGTTTTTCACCAGAAAGGACGTGCTGTCTCCATCCAACTTTTTCATATTATTGGTCCTTTCATCATGTGGGGATTTGCACCATTCCCCCTGGAGGCGTGCACCCGTATCTCTGTGACTGTGAGTGATGTCCTACTTTATATGTTCTTGCCTCTTAAAGGTGTCCGTTTTGATTTCCGTCCTAGGGATTCAGTTTCTTTCCGTTATAACGATGTTATAACGGAGAGCCAGAACGGAATCCCTAACGGTGTTGTGAAAGAGCCCTTACATGTGCACTTGGCAGCTGAAGACATCTGTGTTGGTCCCATGTTCATATGTTTCCACGTTACTGAGAAAAATGATGTTTTAATATATGCAAATGAGCCTCTAGGAGCAACGGGGGCGTTGCTGTTACACCTAGGGGCTCTGCTCTCTCTACAACTGCCACGCCCTCTCCACTTTGATTCACAGGACCAGGCAGTGAAAACATCATAATGCATTGTCCTGTTAATCAAAGTAACAAAAACACCTACAGGTTCAAGAAACTGTCCAGTCATAAATAGTAACAAATACACTTTATTATTAACATCAAGGAAAAACAGACAATGAAATCATAAAGTAAAAAGCAAGGAACAGTGGTAGGGGAAATAGAAGAGAAAAGGGAATACGGTGTGTAGCAAACCACCCTCCATAAAGCCTGGCTACAAAAAGGTAACCATAGGTTACAATAAATCAACCATGTAGAGCAGTCTAAGGCATATCAAGCTCAGGGGCCGAAGGAACAAGCCAGGCCTCAAATGAGTTCCATATATTGTATGCCGGTCCCCGGGCAGAGATTAATTGCCAAAGACAGTAAGATCAATATAACCCTAAGTTACCAAATAGCAGCACCACCAGAAATGGGGGTTAGGATGCCACACAACCATGTCCCAGTCCCAACACCGTTTCGCCACACAGGGCTTCTTCCGGGGAATGGCGATCACATTTGCAGATGTTTTTGGTGGTTCTGTTAATCAAAGTGTAGAGGGCCCGGTAGTTGCAGAAAGAGCAGAACCTCTAGGTGTAACAGCAACGCCCCTGTTGCTCCTAGAGACTAATTTGCATATATTAAAACTTCATTTTTCTCAGCAATGTGGGCACATATGAACATGGGACCAACACAGATGTCTTCAGCTGCCAAAAGCACATGTAACAAGTCAGCCAGCTTCATAGGTACAAAGCTGCTGACAGATGCCCTTTAAAACTGACACATTTCTCCATTCAGAAACAAAGCCTAAGGGGTTGTGTGACATCTGATAGAGATGGTCCTGCTACATTAGCCATGTCTTCTCCACAATAATACTAGTATCTACTGGAACGGGAGGCTTCAGCAGACTGAGCGATGTCCCCCGGTGATCACCATTGGCAGGATCGCTGCTATAATCACCTTTCTTTCTGAGAACCTGCAGAAGCTCCCAGTGTTTAGCTCGCTGTTCACGTATCTTTGCTGCAACAGGCGGATTTGACGTTCAGGAGTCTGGAAATCTGAAAACCAGCTCACAAATTAACAGAAAAATCATATGTCTCAGAAGGCGGAGGAGAAATGTTAGGCTGATCGCACTTGTAGTTTAGGGGGAAAATGCTCTTATTATTGCATTATCTTTCCTGGATATAAGTCACAAATCTGTATCTGGTTTTAAATGGCCGCTGTGTCTTGTCCTGCACAGTCCTGACTGGTCGTTTATCACTGCGAGCAATTCAGTGGTCGATACGTGCGTCGCCCTCGCTGCATGAGACGTCAGAGGCATTATTCAGTGGATGTCTATAAATCATTACATGCACACAGGGAAGCGGTGGAGAGCTCGTGTTATCAAGAGGTGGCGGGAATTTATCAGCTCGTCACATATCAGCACTGAAAAGTGTTTTATTGTACATTGTCTATATTTATACATTCATGTGACATTTCTTGTATGGCAGTACGTAATTGCATCTGTAACAGAAGAGCGGCAGAAAACCTTTGTAAATCAGAAGTGAAAGCTGCGCCACCCTTCTTCTGACCTGTATGAAAACGTTGCAGGTGTCGTAACAAGCGTGACAAATATGGTTTTCACGCTGAACACCATTTTTTCCAATGCAATTAAGTCAGGACAGGAGAGTAATTACACGGACAGATCTGCCCCTGTCTGAAATCTCCTGATGGATTCACAGGGCATGTCGACCTCTGCACCGCTGTCTGCAAATTGTATTGGAGCTGTGCTGATTGACTAAGACAGTGTTTTGGAGGTGGGCCAGGAATGGACAAAAAACGTGGGATAAATGTGCGCGTGGCTATAATGGTAGGGGTAGGACGACACAAGGTGACGCAGACGAGCGGTGGTCAAGTCCTTCGTGGCTCAAATTAACTAAATTGGACGGCACTGTTTAGTGAGTCTGCATTGTTAATGGTCGTACGGCATTCGCAATACTGGGCAATCATAACAATGCAGACAGACTAAACAGCGTGGTCCTAATTAGATAATATCCACAATGTGGCAGTGGAGCTGCCAGAGGGCCATATGAGGGCCATTAAAATGGTGTATCTCAGCCAGAGGAAGCTGGTGAGAAGAAGCAAGGCTGGGAAAATAGGGTTTCCCCTCTCTGTGTATCAGCCAGGCTGGTAATGAATGTAATTAGCAGCCAGCTGAGGAGCTCGGGTAAATGTGGACTGGGCTCCTCAATCAGAGCTCCCCGACTGGGGAAGGTGCAGGCTGCGCCAAGTCCTGTGGGAGCCAGGACCCTCTGACCCTGTGTAGGATAAGTTATGTTTTGGGGAGCTGGGTGGTAGACCCAGATCAGGATAGAGAGTGCTGTGTAGTCAGTGGCCAGACGGCCGAGGATTTATGTTTTAATGTCTGTAAAAGTGACAATAAAGCTGGTTATGACCAGTTTTCACCTAAATCTGCAGTGTTGGAGTGGCTTCTTGAGGTGGGTCAACTGTCTAAGGTGAGAAGACGGTGATCCCGGAGCGCTAAGTGACCCCAAGTTGTTACATCTTTTTGCAGATCCCATGCAGACCCATTTGTTTCTATAGGTCTGCAAAAACTGCAATGATATTTAATGGCTGATTTTATCATCATTCAAAGGGGTTCTTCACATCTCATAAAGCAATGGAATATCGCAAGGATATGCCATAATGTTGTGCCTTTGGGACCACTTATCCTCAGGATAGGTCATCAGTATCTGATTGGTGATGGTCCGACCCCCACCTCTTGTGAGCACCGCAGCCTTCTCTCTGCTTTTCCTAGGCACAGTGACATCATGTTCATGTGTCACGTGGTCTAGGTGCAGCTCAGCGCCACTGATGTGAATGGGGCTGAGTGCA
This sequence comes from Rhinella marina, assembly GCA_900303285.1. Taxonomy (NCBI): domain Eukaryota; kingdom Metazoa; phylum Chordata; class Amphibia; order Anura; family Bufonidae; genus Rhinella; species Rhinella marina. Next base: position 173,152 of record ONZH01027035.1, on the reverse strand, counting down.
ATACCAAGCACAGCCGCTATACAATGCACAGCGCTGTACTTGGTAAGGAGTGCCGATGCCTTCTCAAACAGCTGATCGGTGGAGGTCCCAGGAGTCAGATCCCCACCGATCAGAGCATAGGTCATCAGTAAAAAAAATCTCGGAAAACGATTTTAAAAGCATCATCTTCAAATTGATTGGGAACGAGATAAAACCATCCAGACAGCAGCTGGAGGATTTCTTCTACTCCGTGATATCTCCGGGGAAGCCAACAGTGCCAAGAGGAACCATACTTACTGGAATCTGCTTTTACTGCATGCAAGTGCTTGTCAAATGGCCCCTGTTGGCAGTGCTAACCCAGAGGAGCAGCCAGATCTGCTGATTACAAATGTAAGCTTCTCTGAAGGGACAAGGGGAGTGTCGCCTACTGGAAGTGGCATCAGGGTACCTTACATCAATTTTCTTTTACTACCTCAAGTTATTGAATCAGAAGTGTTTGCGGAGAGAAGAGGAAAATGATGCTGCTCTAGATCCTGGAGCATACGTCTACACAATAACACGTAATTGCATCTCTAACATAAGCCTTGGCCTAATGAGAGCAGCAGAGGCCAAGAATATCATGGCACCATCCAGAAAATGAATATATGCACCAGGATAACCGGCTAACAGCGGTTGCTGTAGATCTCTGCGCTATTTCTTCTCTGCTTTCTTTCTCTCAGCGGCAACAGTGTCTGAAGAAGGCCATACGGCCGAAACGTCACATGTTATATGGTGTCGCAAATACAATAAAAGTATGATTTAAGATTTCAACTTAATAAGCAACTGGAGTTTTCTCGTATTACCTATATTGTGGGGTGGGAACCCTACTCCAGTTCACACATTCAGAGTGCAACAAGTCATCACATCACTTTTTGGGAAAGTGACAGGGGCAGGAGAGAAAAGCTTTTGCACAGGTGGCGGTAAAAAAGTTGCAAACAAATTTTTTTCTGACAGAAAACTGGCATGGAGAGAATAATAAATTCACCCTAATTGTTATTTTCTGCTATGAAAGGTTATAAAAAAACAAAATTTCAGTCCATCTGTGCTCATAGCCTTGAAGGTAACCTGCAGTCTGCAGCTCCAGAGCTGCCTGCATTCAACATCCAGGACAGAAAATCAATAGAAGTCAACTCAGGTTGGATATTGAATTTACGATGAAGACCAGAGGAATATGAGGCACCATGCTCAGTCAGGATGCAGAATGCTGTCTGCGAAATCAAACGGGGAATGATGGTTTCTCTGTAGCATCTTTATGGCATCAGAAAGTGTAAAATGTTGAGAGATGCATTATGGGAGGGTAGGTTCACATGGAGATTTTCGGAGGAGGTTTTGAGACAGGTTTTTCTGTAGATTTTTCAGCCAAAGTCAGAAGGTGATTTGAAAGGAATCAGAAATATGAAGGAACGACTTTTACTTCTTCCTGCTGGATCCACTTCTGGCTTTGGTAGAAAAACTTACAGGAAAATCTGCCTCAAAAACTCCTCTAAAAAACTCTGTGTGAACCTACCCTAAGGGTCCATTTATATAGCGGGTTTTAACGTGGAATTTTGGCATGGACGTCCGAGACAACATTTTGTTGAAAACCCACCAGTGGCCGCGTCCTTTATGTCTCCCATTCAAATCTATGGAAGGCAGTGCTGAGGAATGGAGAGCGGCTGCTTAAAGCTGCAGCCATGCTGAGAAAGGACACGTCACGGCAATAAGGCGTCTCTCCGTGATCCCATTGAGATGTATGGGAGGCAGAAAGGACGCGGCCTCCAGCGGGTTTTTCGGCAGAACTTCAGTGTGGCTGTCCGTGCCAAAATCCCTCTGTAAGAGCCGTCATGTGAACGTCTTCTTACACTGCTGAATTTCTGTATCTGATGAACTCCGGCCATGTCTACAGATAATCACTGCGTGTAAATGAGCCAACGTGATGATTTAGTCATTAGTGTCCTGATGTCAGACTGGAATCAGGGCAGCGAAGGAATCTTTATACAGTACATTCACAATGTTCATAGCTCAAGTTTTAGGGGTGCTATCTCTTCTTATCCCCATATCCTGCCCTAGGCCTCTCACCCAGTTAAAGAAGAACTCCTGCAAAATTTTTATTCTCTGACCTGTTAGAAAGGTGCATGATATAATCTGTAGTGAATGTCATTTTCTTTTTTTTTTTTTTTTTTTAATTTAAATTTTTATTTTTCAATTTTTATATCAAGACAAAGGGCAAGACAAGCACAAGGACACTATTGGTCCAAATAGAAGCCTTTTATCTTCTTATCAGATGCTGAAATTGAGAGTTTTCACTCTCTTCTTATTGTAGCTGGGTCATGTGACCAACTTCCTGACCTCCAACTGACCCAGGACAGGAAGCCAGTCACTGCTCTATTCATTCCTATGAGACTGAAAGTGAGGCTCCCATAGGAATGCATAGAGAATTAGACTTCCTGTCCACACATAAGTCTCTGTGTGAGTTGGTGGGTCTAATTCCTAGTCACATGACACAGATAAGAAACTTCAGGATGATATAACTCAAAAATTCAGCTACAGGTAAGAAAATGACATTCACTACAGATTACATCATGTACATTTCTAGCAGGACATGGAATAAAAATTTTTGCGGGAGTTCTTCTTTAAGCCAGTACTCTCTGCTCTGCACTGATGGGGGCAATCTCCACGAAACAGCTGCCTGCAGATGAGATACTGGCTTATTTATTATCCAAGTCATTCCTCAAGATCTGTTTAAAGGGTCGCACATTGACTTACAGGATAGCTGCCTTAGATGAGAGGCAGAGCTGATTTACATCTCTTCTTTTCATATTTCAAGTCAGATCGTCACAAAACTGCGTGCAAACTCCACCCTATGCAGGGGTGCACCTAGCCTTTCTGCTGCCTGAGGCGAATACTGAAACGCCCACCCCATGCCAATTTCTTAATCTAACCCCTTTGCCACAATGAAAGCGCTCATTGCCCATGGCCCTTCTGCTGCCCCTCTCTTGCCCCTACCTGGTGCTGCCTGAGATGGTCACCTCATCTGGCCTCATTGGTGGTGCACCCCTGACTCTATGTAAACAGCCATTATACAGTACATGACGAGGAGGCATTACATACACATGTTATGGTACAATACAATATACAGACACTGGGGGACAGTCAGGTTGCCCCTCTAGGAAGGGTCACACTTTCAGAATAAGTTGTGACATTGCTACTTTCTAAATATGAGCTACATTGTATTTTGTCTGAATAATTCCCCTCCTATATGCTGCATATGTCACTATCATGTATGGGACGGTGCACGCTATATAATAATCCAGAAACCACGAGGTACCAGTAGCATATAACATCAGGCGGGCGCAGGTACTTTTATTATGTTTCTATGTATCATACAGAAATTTCATGTAACATACGGTCACATATTCTAAAATCACACCTAAACTTTCTAAGGCTACTTTCACATTGGCGATTTTGCTGTCCAGCTATGAGATCCAGCATGGGATCTTAAAACCACTGCAAAACGCTTCTGTTCTAATAAAACTGGCTGCATCCGTTCAGAACAAATCCGGATGTATTATATCAAAAATGTAGAAACCGGATCGGCACTAAAACCATTGTAAGTTAATTGGCACTGGATCCGTTTTTGTTGTTCATGTTAAAAAAAAAAACGGATCAGGCACCATTGACTCACATGGTTTTTGGATCCAGCTTGTTCAGTTTCCCATGCTGCACACAAAAATCGCTGCTTGCAGAACAAATTCAGATGTATTATATCGAAAATGAAGAAACCGAATCCGGCACTAAAACCACTGAAAGTCAATTGGCACTGGATCCGTTTTTGTTTTTCATGTTAAAAAAAAAAAAACGGATCAGGCACCATTGACTCACATGGTTTTTGGATCCAGCTTGTTCAGTTTCCCATGCTGGACACAAAAGTCCTGCTTGCAACGGTTCTGTGTCTGGCGTGAGAACGCAACAAAACAGAATGGAATACATTCTGGTGCACTCCGTTCCGCTTTGTTCAGTTTTGTCCTCGTTGACAATGAATGGGGACAAAACTGAAGCATTGTGCTGCGGTTTTGAGACCCTATGCCGGATCTCAAAACCGGACAGCACAACGCAGAGTAGCCTAAGCTATTTTTGACAACCCCCACAGGGTCTCCAGCACTAGATGCTGCCTTCATAACAGTACCCTCAGAAATGGAAGCCACTGTGTCCACATGAATTAGACTTGGAGGTGTAAGTACAAGTTTAGTTTACAGGTAGAGTATTGTATTTTATTTTGGCATTGGTGAAGGTCTTTCAAGGTGACAGTATGATAATCAAATAAAAGGGAATCTGTCAGCAGTTTTATGCCCTTCTATTTGAGGGCATCATAAACTGATGACAGATACCATGCGCTAAACGCTGGGTCACAAACTGACCAAATCATTATTTTACAGCGCGAAAGCTCAGGAGTCCTTATAGTCATTAGCTCCAGCCCTCCGCGCTCCTGAAGTGACCTAGAATATTGCTCAGGGTCTTTGTCCTCAGTTTATGATTTCCTCAGATATGGCAGTGTAAACCTGGAGACAGATTCCCCTTTAAAGAATTTCATTATGGACATCTTTACAAGCAGGTACAAGCAGGTACTACTAAGGATTACACATTTCCCGCCGCTGCCCTCCGACATACATCAGTATAATATAAGCTGCTGTTTTTGGAAGCCTGTAGTCCAGGCATCCCCAAAGACTCCATTTTTAAAGTGTGTATTGACAGACTACAGCAGGCATCCCCAAACTGCAAACCTCCAGCTGTTGTAAAACTACAACTCCCACCATGCCCTGTGGTAGGCTGATAGCTGTAGGCCGTCTGGGCACGCTGGGAGTTGTAGTTTTGCAAAATCTGGAGGGCCGCAGTTTGGGGATGCCTGCTGTAGTCTGTCAATACACGCTTTGAAGATGGAGTCTGCTTTTTAGAATCCTCTTTTATTAAAAAGGTTAAAGTGGTTTTCTGGGCTCCATATATTGATGATCAATATCTCATCAGTGGGGGTTCAGCAGTACCTCTAGTTTTGGTAACGGAGGCTGCAGGGAACAGCTGAACGGCGGGGGTGCCAGAAGCCGGACTCACAACGATCTGATATTGATACCAATCCTGAGGACAGGTCACCAACATCTGGAGCATGGAGAGCATGAAGAAAAAAGCTGATCTCCTGGGATCCCCAGCAATTAGTGGTAATCTTTGGGGGAGTCCACCGGCTGCTGAGCAACCACAGTAGAAATAAGGCACTGGCTGTTACCTATTGTATACATGTAATGTATGGTTGACGTATTTTCCAGAGAGAGACGATCCTTGGTTATTCTCTGCTCTCAGAATGTGATAATACGGTACTTGAAAACAGGCTTTCCACACCAGAAAACCCATAGGTATTCCAGTGTAAGCAAATGTTATTCTTTGTAGAACAGTTTATACCATGTTTATGCTTTTTGTATCTATTCTTCTTGGTTTTCAAGAACTCGGTTTGCTTTCCTGATAAGAATCGGTGACTCTGTTATGGTACAGTTATCAGTACTCTGCCTATTGTGTAACACATACCTTTTATTATGTCCTGTTATTTAGGCTTAAAAATATGAAAAGTGAAGTCTGACTCCTGGGCATGGAGCCCTATTCTTGCCATTCATTCCTACGCAGAGTCAATGCACTGGCATAGTCAACCTTCCGTTAGGGGACTAGTTATGGAGGACTTTAGGACCCCTCACTCTATATGACAGTGGGGAGTCTCGGAGTATGTGTCAAATGCATTCATAGGGCTCCATTCAATAGAGACCAAAAGAGGCCAGTATAGGTCAATAGTATTATTACTATTCATTAATTCTGGTGTATACGCTGTAGAGAAAAGTGCCTATACAGTGACATACTCCAAAGTCTTCCTTCAGAGGTATATGCTAGGAAATCTAACTCTTTTGTGCTAAAAAGCAGTGTGCACAGAGCCTAATTTTCTATACAAATTATCCCACTATTGTGACATCACTGTGAGCATTATCTCTCTTTATTGTGACATCACTGTAAGCATTATATCACTATTGTGACATCACAGTGCTTATTATCCCACTATTAAAAAATCACTGTTCACAGTATCCCACAATTGTGACATCACAGAGCACATTATCCCACTATTATAACATCACTGTGTACAGTATCCCACTAGTGTGACATCATTGTGACATCACTGTGCACAGTATCCCACTAGTGTGACATCACTGTGCGCATTATCCCACCATTGTGACATCACTGTGCACAGTATCCCACTAGTGTGACATCATTGTGACATCACTGTGCACAGTATCCCACTAGTCTGACATCACTGTGACATCACTGTGCATATTATCCCACCATTGTGACATCACTTACAGTATCCCACTAGTGTGACATCACTGTGTACAGTATCCCACTAGTGTGACATCACTGTGTACAGTATCCCACTATTGTGACATCGCTGTGACATCACTGTGCATATTATCCCACTATTGTGACATCACTGTGCATATTATCCCACTATTGTGACATTGTTGTGTACATTTTCCCTGTTCATTAGAATACCCAAAATAATCATATTCTTTTCATGTTCTGGACTTCCTGCTGCAGGTGGCCATGGTGGAGTGGGGCCCCAATTCAAGCTATGCTATAGGGCCCCTTGGTTACTTGTTACACCTCTGCCACAAAATAAATATAATCTGTATTACATAAAGCACCTAAGACAAGACTCATGGAGCTCTGTGGACGACAAGGTTCTCCACCCACTGTCGGGAACAGATGGGGCAGGAGCCCCCCTGGGTACAGATTTGAGGCCATATATGTCATGGCTCACCTTTATAATACAAATCACAATGTTATTAATGTTATACTGAATCCGTATCCGTATACTGGATGCAACGCTGATGATGAACCCCACTGACTTATAATGGGGTACATTAGGGTTCCACCATTTTATCGGCAAGAACAGCGCTTCATACAGAAATATTTTTCTCATCAAAAATAGTGGACACCCAAATCAACCTCCAACGGAGACAAGAAATTGTGAAATCATCAGGTACATAAACATATACAGGTCCAAACTCCGGTCCTGAGGGCTGTATAGGGGGGCACAGATCTGGGCATCTTTCTCAGCTCCATAGCAGAAGCACCCTAAGGTCAGGTTCACACTGAGTATTTTCAGCAACCAAAAAACCTCATGTGGAATCCGTATCAGTTTTTTTGCATGCGTTTTTTTCCTGGCGGGTTTTTTTACACTTTTTTGGGGCAGTTTCAGATTGGATTTTCATTCCTGCCCTTTTCAATAGAAATTCTGAAAGCAGATTCTGCGCACAATCCCCATCAAGAATGGACAGGACACTTTTTTTTAACCCGGAGTAGTTTTTAAAATCGCAAGCAGAAAGAAAATCCTCTATATGGTTTAACATGCGGATTCTCCATTATAATCAATGGGCAGGTTCTGCATTTCTGGTGTGGATTTTTGGGGTGTGAACCTAGCCTAAATCATCTGGCCTGTCCAATGTCTTCTTCTACTCTTCACTCATGTTCCTAGATCTTCTGAAGATGTCTCATCACTAAAGTGGTTGTCCGGCCCATATGGTCCTGAAAATGCGTAAATGAAGGAAGAAAAAAGCCACTCACCCATTTACCGCCACTCCGTTCCACTGCCAAGGCTCTCATCCCCCCTTCTTCAGGTCCAGAAATGTGACATTTGGCCGCTAAGCTTCTGTGGTCACGTCACTGTTGAGGCCACTGGATGACCACGGACAGGGTGTCACAGTTCTGGACCACCAGGGAAGGTAGCCTCAGCACTGGAATGGAGCACCAGTGAACAGGTGAGGGGCTTTTTTTTCTTTACACACTTTTTCTTTCATTTAGCCATAAAACTGGTCTAGGGGTAGAATTGTACAGTATTTTATGCAGTATATGGCCCCTGTTCCATTTCTTTATACAGGGTGGGCCATTTATATGGATACACTGAAATAAAATGGGAATGGTTGGTGATATTAACTTCCTGTTTGTGACACATTAGTATATGGGAGGGGGGAAACTTTTCAAGATGGGTGGTGACCATGGCGGCCATTTTGAAGCCGGCCATTTTGGATCCAACTTTAGTTTTTTCAATGGGAAGAGGGTCATGTGACACATCAAACTTTAACAAGAAAAACAGTGGTGTGCTTGGTTTTAACATTACTTTATTATTTCATGAGTTATTTACAAGCTTCTCTTTGTTTACAGCCATTGACATGTCACAGAGGTTAACACGTGAGGAGCGGATAGAAATTGTGTTGATGTCTGGTGAACGCAGTACTCGGGTCATTGCAGCAGATTTCAATGCAAGACACCCTACAAAACCACCCATCTCCCATGCTACAGTTACCAAACTGCTTGCCAAGTTTCGTGAAACTGGTTCAGTGTTGGATTTGCCAAAATGTGGACACATGAAAACTGTCACTAATGAAGAAACATCAGTGGCTGTCCGAGCCTCATTCAGCAAGAGCCCACAGCGTAGCACTCGCCGCATGTCAATGGAGAGTGGCATCAGTCGAACATCCCTTCAGCAGATATTAGCTACTCACAAATGGCACCCTTACAAACTCTCAATGAGGATGACCCAGATCGGCGCACTGAATATGCAGAATGGGCAAAACAAGAATTGGAACAGGACCCTCAGTTTACACAGAACATTTTGTTAAGTGATGAGGCAGACTTTTATGTGAATGGTGAAGTTAACAAACAAAATCACCGCTATTGGTCTGACACTAACCCACATTGGATAGATCCCTCCAAGACTGTTAGAACACAAAAATTGATGGTATGGTGTGTTATATGGGGTACAAAGATAGTGGGGCCATTCTTCATCAATGGAAACTTCAAGGCCACTGGATATGTGAAATTGCTATATGATGATGTGTTTCCCTCTTTATGCACTGAAGCTGGCACGTTCCCTGAGTTTTTCCAGCAAGATGGTGCACCACCATATTATGGGTGTCAGGTCCGAGCATTCCTAGATGAACAGTTTCCTGGAAGGTGGATTGGTCGTCGTGGGCCAGTTGAATAGCCCCCAAGGTCTCCCGATCTTACCCCCTTAGACTTTTATCTTTGGGGTCATATGAAGGCAATTGTCTATGCTGTGAAGATACGAGATGTGCAGCACCTGAAACTACGGATACTGGAAGCCTATGCTAGCATTTCTTCTGCGGTGTTGCTATCAGTGTGTGAAGAGTGGGAGAAGAGGGTTGCATTGACAATCCAACACAATCGGCAGCACTTTGAACCAGGGCTGTGGAGTCGGTAAGCCAAAGCCCCGACTCCAACTCCGACTCCTCAATTTCCCCTTACCCCGACTCCCGACTCCGACTCCCTCATACATGGAGCATGTTTAAGTGATAATTTTAAACAAATTTGCATAAAATCAATAGTACAGATAAGTCATGACAAAAACAGTTTGTAATCTATCAGGCTTCTCTGGGTACAGCTCACTTAGGGCCTAATAAGAGGCGTTGCTAGAGGTTCAGCACATGGGTGGGCGAAACATACTTGAGTGGGCCCCCCACTTATTGGCTTCCCAAACGCACGTTTCCAACTTCACAGGCACATACTACTAGTTGTGGTTATAATACTGTATTAGCAAGATGACTATAAAAAATGCTAGATCATCTATGCTGTTAAGTACAGTACAATAGACTTTCTACATACCCTACTCTAAATACTCTACCACATAATGCAGTAAAATATAGGATTAATAGGAGTAAAAAAGGGGTCTCCTACGTTAAAGGAAATCTGTCCCCAGCTTTTACATCACTAAACTAACAGTCCCTTGCCCCCATCAGACCTCAGATCGGCTTAATGTGCCCCCATCAGACCTCAGATCAGCGTATTGTGCCCCCATCAGACCTCAGATCAGCGTATTGTGCCCCCATCAGACCTCAGATCAGCAGAATGTGCCCCCATCAGACCTCAGATCAGCAGAATGTGCCCTCATCAGACCTCAGATCAGCTGAATGTGCCCCCATCAGACCTCAGATCAGCAGAATGTACCCCCATCAGACCTCAGATCAATAGAATGTGCCCCCATCAGACCTCAGATCAGCAGAATGTTCCCCCATCAGACCTCAGATCGGCTTAATCTGCCCCCATCACACCTCAGATCGGCTTAATGTGCCCCCATCAGACCTCAGATCAGCGTATTGTGCCCCCATTAGACCTCAGATCGGCTTAATGTGTCCCCATCAGACCTCAGATCGGCTTAATGTGCCCCCATCAGACCTCAGATCGGCTTAATGTGCCCCCATCAGACCTCAGATCGGCTTAATGTGCCCCCATCAGACCTCAGATCATCAGAATGTGCCCCCATCAGACCTCAGATCATCAGAATGTGCCCCCATCAGACCTCAGATCGGCTTAATGTGCCCCCATCAGACTCCATAATGGAAGCGCTCACTTGTATTCGCCTGATTGTACTAAGGCCATCCCTGATGGGCCCCCCCAGAGGTATTGGGCCCGGAGCATCGCCTCCCCTGGCCCCCCTCCCCCCCAGTAGCTACGCCTCTGGGCCTGATGTATGAAAACTGTCTAGGTCTAAGACTTTTTTTGTTGCCCATAGCAACCTATCAGAGCTCCCCTTTCATTTCTCCAGAGCACTATATGAAATGAAAGGGGAGCTCTGATTGGTTGCTATGGGCAACAAAGAAACTTCTACACCTAGACAGTTTTCATACATAAGGCTCTAGGTGTTTTACATCAGCCGATAGAAGCCGTGAGAGCAGCTAACCTCTCCAAACATGAGCTCAGAGGAAACATAAAGCATAGAGAACATGCACTGGACATAAAGGGCAGTACACAGTCATCTCAACTAAAAGCCTAAATCCTTAGATCAGGAATAGAACAGACATTTATAGGACATTTCATCATTTCACAAATTCTTATAAAAATATATTCAGCACTGAACTAAATGTACTAATTCATTATATATTTTAGGAGTCGGAGTCGGTCCATTTTATACCAACTCCGACTCCACCAAAATGGTGACCGACTCCGACTCCGACTCCACCAAAATGGTGACCGACTCCGACTCCACAGCCCTGCTTTTTATAAGTGGTCAGAAACTTGTAAATAACTCATGAAAGAATAAAGTTACATTAAAACCAAGCACACCATTGTATTTCTTGTGAAATTCTCAATAAGTTTGATGTGTCACATGACCCTCCTCCCATTGAAAAAACTAAAGCTGGATCCAAAATGTCTGACTTCAAAATGGCCGCCACGGTCACCACCCATCTTGAAAAGTTTTCCCCCCTCCCATATACTAATGTGCCACAAACAGGAAGTTAATATCACCAACCATTCCTATTTTATTTAGGTGTATCCATATAAATGGCCCACCCTATATATAATAATCCTGGATGTCGCTTGTTTTCTCTAGTACTATTGACGACCCGTGTCTGCCACATACCTCATCATGTACCGTACACTAATGAAAAGTACTCTATGGCTTCATTGCTGCCTCGGGGCCTTCGCTATTTAGGTGCCTCCACCAATGTCAGTGAGCAGGTCTTCCTTACATCATGGCACCAGCTGTTGCATGATGTAGGAATTGTATAGCAGGAATATAAGGGCTACATAGGGCCCTGTTATGTGTTTACTGTGTGGCAGTATTGTGGGGGCACTGTACTGTTATTTGGCACAAGGTGGTGGTCTTCCTAAAGCACAGTAGGGTAGTATCTGGGCAGCATTTTGCCGCTGCTGGTGTATGTGGCAGGTATACTGCAGATTTCAGAATTGAATGCGGAAACTCTGCGGCATATTACAGTACTTTATTACAGCAAAATTTATGACAATTTACGCCACAGACTTTTATCGTAGAGGTTACCCTGTGGAATGGTTAGGGTGAAATCCGCGGCAAAACTGCACAAAAACTACATATAACACATACGTTGCCATGGATTTACCTCACATTTTTAAGAACTGTGGCAAAACATGATGAGGAAATTCTGCTGAGGAAGATCCACCTCATGTGCCATACCCTAAATCTTCATTTCTTCTATAAAAAAGGGCATGAAGTCTAAGACATTTGCCAATGAATGTCCTGGACATTGCACATTTTGCTATTTACAGTAAAGTGGGCATCTGTCAGCAGATTTGTACCTATGACACTGGCTGACCTGTTACATGTGCACTTGGCAGCTGAAGACATCTGTGTTGTTCCCATGTTCATATGTGCCCGCATTGCTGAGAAAAATGATGTTAAAATATATGCAAATGAGTCTGTAGGAGCAACGGGGGCGTTACCATTACACCTAGAGGATCTGCTCTCTCAGCCGCGCCCTCTGCACTCTAGGCTTCCTGCACACGACTGTATCCGTTTTTTTTTTTGTATATCTGCAAAATACGGATACAGTCAAAGTTCATCTCACAATTTTTGCAGGTCCCACTGTAAAAAAGCCTATTCTTGTCTGTAAACGGACAAGAATAGGTCAAGTTCTATAGTTTGATAACATCTCTGTACTGTCAGTTTTTTTTTGGGGGGGGGAGTCCATGTGGAATCTGAAAAAAATGCAGACCAGCCACGGACTAAAACTACGGTTGTGTGCTTGAGGCCTTAGGAGAATTTAGATCCAGGCAGACGTGATGACATTTACACTGCCTGGCCCTGTCAATCAAAGTGGAGAGGGTGCAGCAGTTGCAGAGAGAGCAGAGCCTCTAGGTGTAATGGCAACGCCCCCATTGCTCCTACAGGATCATTTGCATATAATAAAAGGTACAAATCTGCTGACAGATGCCCTTTAAGTCAAATAATATCTTTATGTATAAAAGGGAATGGTACAGTCGTCTGATATACAGTACATAATATACACCTTCTTTCTCCCAACACAGCAGACCTCATTTTTTGCACATAGCATAATGTAGCCTATGGATGTATCAGATGACTGACTAGGACTAAACAAGTTCTTCCTGTGATTCCCCCACAGTCATAAGAAAAAGAACACGCTGTGGGTCAATACACGTCCATGGGCAAACCGAAGAGGAGTAAATATGGCGCCTAAATGTCATGTGACCCATTGCACCTAACTGAAACACATTGTCGGGGTCATGTGATCATACTTTATTCTCCCATGGAGCCTGCAAAAAAATGCTTTATTGGGTATTACAGCCATTTCAAACAACCGTAGAAACATCCATACCGGAGCGGTGAGCGGTTGTCCACAGATTCCTAGTCACTAACATTATATATAAGTAAAAAACAAAACAAAAAAAAAACAACTACCATCTCTATATAGATGCTATGTCTGTCAGCGTATCATACAGTACACTTTATACTCTCAGTACTTTCCATAATGCAACAGTTCTCTCCGAGAGGTCACATTCCTGAAGAGACACAGCGTTTTATATACATATATATAGATATATTATCTATGTGCCTGTATACAACATAAACATACACACGTGGATCCCCGTCGTATATATTACAGTACATACCATACCAGCAGTGACTGGGAGATATTACAAGGACATGGTGTAGGAGGTCTCATTATAGGGGAGGTCTCTAGTCAGTATGGGGGGTCCTGGACACCGGGGCGCCCCTGTCTATATGACATCAGTGGCGTAGCTATAGGGGTCGCAGCGGTCGCAGTTGCGACCGGGCCCCTAAGCCAGGGGGGCCCCGAGGGCCCCCCTTGCCACTTGCAGGGCCGCACCGCCAATTAGCCGGGTGCGGTGCGGCCCTGCGGACAGTTGCGGGCGGCGGTGGGGCAGAGGGAGATGAGCGCTTCCATTGTGGAAGCGCTCATCTCCATAGTCATCTGTATCGCCGTCCTCAGGACGGCGATACAGATGCCTGTATTCTACTGCGGGGCAGGGGAGGGAGAGGCGTCTCCCCTGCCCGTTCCTCTGATAGGCTGCAGGCACTGGGCCTGCAGCCTATCAGAGGCCGGCTCAGGCGGCGCGATGACGTCATCGCGCCGCCTGAGCCGTACAGCGCGGGACACAGGCCGGAAGAGGCCTGCATCGCATCGCTGACAGCTCCATGGAGGTAAGTATTAGTGTTTATTTTTTTATTGTAGCACGGACCGGAGCTCTATTGGGGGACATGGGGGCATTTTTACTAGCACATGGGGGCACTGGGGGCACTTTTACTGTCACATGGGGCATTTTTACTGGCACTGGGGCACTTTTACTGTCACATGGGGGCATATTACTGGCACTGGGGGCATTTTTACTGGCACATGGGGGCATATTACTGGCACATGGGGGCATTTTTACTGGCACTGGGGGCATTTTTATTGGTACTGGGGGGCACTTTTACTGGCACATGGGGGCACTGGGGGCATTTTACTGGCACATGGGGCACTGGGGGAATTTTTACTGGCACATGGGGGCATTTTTACTGGCACTGGGTGCAAATTACTGGCACTGGGGGCATTTTTATTGGTACTGGGGGCACTTTTACTGGCACATGGGGGCACTGGGGGCATTTTACTGGCACATGGGGCACTGGGGGAATTTTTACTGGCACATGGGGGCACTGGGGGCATATTACTGGCACTGGGGGCATTTTTACTGGTACTGGGCGCACTTTTACTGGCACATGGGGGCACTTGGGGCATTTTACTGGCACATGGGGGCACTGGGGGCATTTTTACTGGCACTGGGGGCATTCTTACTGGCACATGGGGGCACTGGGAGCATTTTACTGGCACTGGGGGCATTTTTTACTTGCACATGGGGGCACTGGGAGCATTTTACTGGCCCTGGGGGCATTTTTACTGGCACATGGGACACGAGGGCATTTTTACTGGCACTGGGGCCATTTTTACTGGCACATGGGGGCATTGGGGACATTTCTTACTGGCACATGGGGGCAATGGGAGGCATTTCTTACTGGCACTTGGGGGCATTTTTCTGGCACATGGGGCATTTCTTACTGGCACATTGAAAGCATTATTACTTCTGGGGCACAGTGGGGACATTAGTACTGTTGGGGGCACTATTACTAACAAGTGCACTCTGGCAGAGAATTATTAGTTGGGACTTTGGGGGCACTATTACTGTGGGGGCACCCTGGTACAGTATCAGCGCAGTTATTTCTGGGGGACGTTATGTTTACACTATTACTGTCAGGGGCACTATTTGCTGGGCGCAGTTATTTTAGGACACTGTGCCAATAATTATTGAAGGGCACTCTCTGTGTGGTACTAGTGGCACAGTACTGGGGGTGGTAGGATGATTTGTCCAGAAGACGGGAGGATGATGGAAAAGTAGTAAACTAAGATTTTTTTCTGTCTAACTGCAGAGATGAGAAATGGCTGAAAAATGGCGCCTGGTCTGAAAGGAGAAGATGAGGAAAGACAACATCTACATCCGAGGAGACGTCACTGGATGTAAGAGGTATGAGGCGCTGTATTATACTGGATGTAAGAGGTATGAGGCGCTGTATTATACTGGATGTAAGAGGTATGAGGCGCTGTATTAGGCTACATTCACAGGAACATTGTGTTTTGCAGTCTGCAAATTGCGGATCCGCAAAAAAAGGATGATGTTCCGTATGGCATCCGTTTTTTTTGCAGATCCACTGTAACAATTCCTATCCTTGTCCCCAAAACGGACAAAAATAGGAATGGACATACAGATGCGGACAGCACACAGTGCTCATTTAAGTGAATGGGTCGTGTGAATGTAGCCTTACCCTGTATGTTCTGTAGTGATACACGTAATGTTAGGAGGTTAGGTTAGGGTGAGAATTTGGCATGGAAGGGGGGGGGGGGGGGGGCCCCAAGCTGAACTCTTGCACCAGGGCCCATGAGCCTTTAGCTACGCCCCTGTATGACATATAAAGCAATAATGTCCATATATATTATCAGGAAGCGGGCTCGGGACCCTATGGCAATCATATACAGGGGGCCCCTGTCTACATGACATATAAAGCAATCATTTCCACATATATTATTGGGGACCCTATGGTGATCATATACGTGGCTGCTGTCTACATGACATATAAAGCAATCATTTCTATATATATTATCAGGGAGCAGCTGCAGACCCTATGGCGATCATATATGGGGCCCCTGTCTACATGACATATAAAGCAATCATTTCTATATATATTATCGGGGACCGGGCTGCAGACCCTATGGCGATCATATATGGGGCCCCTGTCTACATGACATATAAAGCAATCATTTCTATATATAATATCGGGAGTGGGCTGGGGACCCTATGGTGATCATCTCCAAGGGCCCTTGTCCACATGACATATAAATCAATAATATAATTTCCATATATTTTGCTGGGGGCCCTATGACAATGTAACACAAGGGCCCCTAGTGTGCAGTATGTGAAATATACAGTAAAGACATAATTTGCATACATTTATTTGGGGACCCCTAAGATTAAACAGGGAATCCCCCCAGTCCCTGTGAAATATAAACCAGTTTACACACCAGTACATTGGCGGAGCTGGGGACCTCACAGCTGACATGATCCAGGGGCTCCCCCAGTCTATGCGGAACCTAATGCACCATCTTAGGGGACACCGTGTGTACATCGGGGCCCCTGCAGGTGAGAGCCCCCAGGATCCAGTAACCACATATAACGGCCGAGGACTCACCAGTCGGTGTGGGGGTCATCTACCACCAGCAGGATACGGGACTTCCTCGCGGGGCCCCCAGCACTCTGCTCCCCCAGACCCGCCGAGGCCGCCGTCTGTTTGACCACATTGGTGATGGAGGAGAAGAAGCCCCCTGTCGCCTGCGCCCCACTCTGCCTGCTCCTGTCCGGCCCGGTGGGTGGGGGCGGCTGGGGGGGCTCGGGGCGCTGCAGGTCGGTCATGTAGCCATTGGGGAGGTTGGCGATGAAGCTGCTGTCCGACAGCCGTCGGCGGAGGAAGTTCATGGCGGAGCCGAGGATGAGCGCTGACCGAGGAGATACGTGCCCGCTACCGCCCGCACTGACTGCCGCTTCCCCGGGGCTGGGGCTGTCAGAGCCGGGGAGGAGGAGCCGCCGGGTCTGCAGTGATCACAACCTGGTGCTGGACGGGGGATGCTCGGTGCACAGATGTGCGGAGGAGGGGGGACCAGTGCTGTAGATGGGTGTGCTCTGATGCTGAGGAGGAGGATGGATAGATGTTCTCTCAGCTACACCCAGTGTGCTCTGTGGAGGGTATAGTGGGGTCTACAGGGGCTGCTATGGGGGTCCACTGTGTCCCCCTTATACAGCAGTGTATGGGGGCTGCTGCAGGGGTCCACTGTGCCCCCCTCATACAGCAGTGTATAGGGGCTTCTGCAGGGGTCCACTGTGCCCCCCTCATACAGAAGTGTGCTCTATGGAGGTCTATAGGTGCTGCCTGCTGCGGAGGTCCACTGTGTCCCCGTCATATAACAGTGTGCTCTATGGAGGGTATAGTGGGGTCTATAGGGGCTGCTGCGGGGGGTCCACTGTGTCAACGTCATACAGCGGGGTGCTCTATGGAGGGTATAATGGGGTCTACTATGTCCCCATTATACAGCAGGGTGCTATGGGATCGCTCCTCCACATATGAACAGATGTTTCCACCAATTATTAATTTCCTGAAGAAAATATATTTTAATGATGGGTAATGATGCGTCTGCTCTGCCGCAGGGTGAGGAGTGTAACAGGAAAATGTTAAAACCTGAAACATAAATGACAGCAGATTTCTATTAGAACAGCTCAAAAGTAAAAGCTGAAAAACATAATGTAAACAGTTCTGATCATTTACTGAACCTGTAGATGGCGTACACTCAGAGGGTCATGTCCTATACTGAAATACTCCAAAATGAGGCATATTTCGCAGATGGTGGCGCAACAGTTAGGTGTGGCGGGGAAGGGTTGACAGACCCGTCTCATTCATTATTTACTACGCCTGTTTTAGGATTAGAAAATGGTCTTAATGTAAGGAGGGCTCGGAATCTGTCTTATATTTAGAACTGGTGCTGGATGCGCTGAAGTTCTGTAGAGGCCTGCGCCTCTTGATAACTTTGGCGGATCCACTGCCAGCTTAGGGTTTTATTAAGCATCTAAAACGTTTTTTTGTCGGTGGAATAGGCATTTACGCTTAATTGTACTATGCATTTTTAGGGTGGTTTATGCCATCCCCGGCAGTGTGCATTTACTAAGGGGGCAGTCAGATGTTTTGTGGGCAGAGCTATATTTTTAGATTTTTAGACACATTTATCATTGCAACTTTTTGCAGTCACCTGTGTGATCACGTGCTGACATCTTCACGCTCACCGCAAGTCCTTTAGCGGGTTTTCTTCAATCAAGACAGGAGAGGACGGCCCCTCTGTGAACAAGTGGATGAGGTGAGTATAACTTTATAATATAATTGTTTTTTATCTTCAGTCACCATTTTAGGAAAAATGTATTAATTGCCACAAAGTGCGAGGAAATGCAGATTTGTGGCCAATCAAATTGTTCCTAAAGTTTGGATCGAATTCCACTTCAGATACTTCAATTCGCTTAACACCGCCTATAACTATTGGAGGCCTAAAGAACATTTACATGCGTCAGCTGAGCAGGCAGTTATCAGGAAGGGACCGTCCCTTGCTGATAAAATCCTTCTGGTTAGTGGAGGACCTCATTTACAGGCAGCAGTCACCTCCACTGTATGTCGACAAGCGATGGCGGCTGCCATACAGATTCATTGTATCTGGGTGGCAGATGCCTGTTCACACTGCTGCATAAATGAATTCACCTGGCGAAAGGAATATTTGCCTGTTCGTCTGGGGGTCATTTTCACGGGCCGATAATTGAGAACAGGCATTCATACCAACATTCGTTCCCATTAATTAGCCCGAAAATAGTCCCTTGGAAATCTGCCTTTACTTTGAGAGAGGAATTTACACCAGAATTGTGATAAAATACAAAGTACACCAAAATGATATACAAAATCACAATAATTTATTAAGGATGCAAAAAAAAAAAAGACAAGCAGACAAACATTAAAAACAATTAAAAAGCATCCACAACAGGACGCATCAATCCCCCCAGTGAACGGCATAAGCCCTCAATAGGGCAATATAAGGAGGCCAAAAGTGCTCTAAAAATCAATTATATAAATAACAAATGTGAAAATCAAATGAAAGAGCAGGACATGGCAAAAACAATAAAGTATCACAAAACATGAGCTGTGATACAATGCTGGTGCAAAACTACCTACCTAGTCTAATGTCAGCATATTGTAGGTCCTCAGGTTTAGAGATAGATAATGATAAATAGAAACGTACATAGATACATACATCGATAATGATAGATAGATATTAGATATATGATAGATAGAAACATATATAGATACGTACATAGATGATAGATAGATATTAGATAGATGATGGATAGAAGGGTACATGTATGGATGGGTATATAGGTAGATAGATACCATAGACAGATACCGTATTCTTCACCCCATAAGACGCACTTTTTCCCCCAAAAGTGGGGGGGAAATGCCCCTGCGTCTTATGGGGCGAATGCTAATGAGCGCTTCCATTATGGACAAGGAAGCGGTGAAGACTTTGTACTTACCGCTTCCTGGTCCTCCGTCCTGCGCACAGCGTGAAGGCGCTCTGAGACCTCACACTGTGCGTGCCGGGTCACTGAGGCTGCTAGGGGCTGGCAATTTGCAATGAGGGCTGCTAAGAGGCACTGGGGGGCTGCTAAGAGGCACTGGGGGCTACTAAGAGGCACTGAGGGGCTGCTAAGAGGCACTGGGGGGCTGCTAAGAGGCACTGGGGGCTTATATAAGACTGCTGGGGCTGATAAAAGGCATATAGAGGGCTGAAATAAGACTGCTGGGGGCTGATAAGAGGCATATAGGGGGTCTGATAAAAGGCATGGGGCTCTTATCTGAGGTCTGATCTGAAGTCCAATTGGAGGTCTGATCTGAGGTCTTATTGGGGTCTTATTAACATTGGGAGTCTTATTGGGGCTGTCAGCTGAGGACGGATTAACATTGGGCGTCTGATTGGTGGTCTGACCAGAGGTCTATTAAAAAAAAATTTTTTATTGTCATCCTCTAAAAAATAGGTGTGTCTTATGGGCCGGTGCGTCTTATAGGGCGAAAAATACGGTAGATATAAATAACATAATTAGATAGATAGATACATATATAGATACGTACATAGATGATAGATAGATATTAGATAGATGATGGATAGAAGGGCACATGTATGGATGGGTATATAGGTAGATGGATATGATAGATATAAATAACATGGATAGATAGATAGATAGATAGATAGATAGATAGATAGATAGACAGATAGATAGATATGACATGGATGGATAGATAATAGACAGACAGAGATGTGTGGATGAGTTGTAGACAGTAGACTGATAGTAGACAGATAGATAGTGGGACATACAGATATAAGGATGGGTGGATAGATAATAGATGGATTTTGGGTTTGATATATTTTCTTATTTTGCACACACGACTGCTGTCTGTATAGGGTGTAATGTATAGCGGTATATACAGTAGTGTCTGTATGCTCAGGACTCAGTTTCAGCTGATAGCACACTGTGAAGTTAATGTGCACGCTCCCTAGAGAGTTGTATTTTCCTTTAAACGCTGACTATAAAACCCAAGCAGGGAATACATGGAATATTTAGTTCAGGTATCCTGGTAACACCTCCCTGACTGACCTTTCCATCTGTTCTCATCAAAACAAGTAGCACAGATCACATCTCCATGACCTGAACCATCCTTGTCTGTACGTAAGGAGGAACCTCCACTGGTCCAATGTGAAATCAGTGCCAAGTGGAGGCTTTTTAGGGCTGTTTCAGACGAGCGTGTCCAGTGCGGAAATCACGTCCATGTGTTAGCGTGAGTCTCCATTATGGGCACTGCTCTTTTCTCAGGAGCACACAGCATTATACTGATTTATAATGCTGTGTGTCTCTGCATGACCTGTATGTACTGAATTATACTGACAGCATTGGCCGTGTGCACACCGTATCACGGATCCGGACCCATTGACTTGAATCAGATATGACTGGAGATAGGACATGTTCTATATTTGGCTGTATGTTGCGGGTCACAGACCCATTCAAAATAGTGGTCCGCAAGTGCAGTGCACATGGCTGGTGCATGAGCCATAAATCTGTAGGAGTAAGGTCATGCAGAGACATACAGCGTTATAAATCAGAATGAGGCCTCATGCACACAAACATATGCCGGCCGTGCCCGTGCTGCGGGCCGCATATGGCGGGTCCGCAATAAACGGGCATCGGCCGTGTGCAGGCCGCATCACAGATCGCGGACCCATTCTATTAAAAAAAAAGTAGCACAAGCACTACTTTTTTGCGGTGCGGACCCTTGGATGCGGATCGCTGACCCCATTCAAGTGAATGGGTCCGCAATCCTCATGCGGTGGCCTCGCGGTCAGTGCCCGTGCATTGCGGACCGCGGTTTGCGGCCCGCAGCACCGGCACGGCCGGCACACGTTTGTGTGCATGAGGCCTAATGCTGTGTGCTCCTGAGAAACGAGCAGTGTCCATAACAGGTAATCACGCTCACACACAGAGAGTGATTTCTGCACAGGACATCTAAAACAGCCCTAAAGGCACTAGAAAGCTAAAGAACATACTGAAATGCTAATATCAAAATGTTGGGGAATTTTTGAATTCCCTTTTCCTGAGTCTTTGATGCGCAATTTGAGGCAAATTTATCAAACATTGCAAATTGTTTGATAAATTTGGTGCATCTTTAAACATAACTCTTGACTAGAGATGTTAGTCCACATTCCTAAGTAACATAAGTATCCCCAGTGGTCAGAAGGGTGCTGTTTTATGTCATTTTAAAAAAAACACTCATCTGTCAGCAGTCCCGCTGTTTTTTAACCACCGCTGCCCCGTTGCCGTGCCACTTCCGGTCCTGGCCAGAAGTGGCTTGATGCCTTGACAGCTGTGGTCAATCACAGTTCTCAGTGGTCAGTAGAGATTGCTGCTCTGGTTGGTACCAGATGTGCCCTGTAATATGGTAGCAGTGCTATATGTGCAGTGGCTGCAGGGCCAATGGACACCGTCAAGGCGTGGTGCACCCCAGTAGGATATAAGTACAAGAGTTAGGGTCTGTAGTAAACCAGTGTCCTTCTTTACTGGAGAAACCCAAGTGCAAAACAATACAGGCAAGGCACTGCGGTGGATTTTCCAGTCTCCTCCTGGGCAGAAGAAGGTTTCATGCTTAGGAAAAGCCTGAGCTAGTCCCTTTCTCAGAAAACTGGTATCCTGAAAAAGGCTGGTGGCCCAGGGTCTGTGGCTCTGTTGTCTGGCTGAAGCCCTGGTCAGCGGGCTGGTAACCCAGTATCTGTGCTCAGCAGCCCCATCTCAGCGTCTTCCTCTGGTCACTCATGCAGCCTGGCAGAGTTTTTTCTTGGTATGCACAGGTCCCTATGTGCAGACCTGTAGAGTCTCCTCTACTAAGCACTGGCCCTTACCTGCAGGCAACTAGGGGCTCTGACTGTTCTCTTTATATACAGTTTCTAGCTGAAATAGAATCTTCTAGTGGGAAGAGTGGAAACAGAAACAGTTAAAATTTCTGTCTATCATAGACTTGTATAGAGCTTCAATGCAAGTCTATGGGAATGAATATGTATTAACCCTTTACACAGTACAGCGCAGATATAGTGCAATAATAGTGCAAATGAACAGGATATGTTACGATAAACATCAAATGCAGTTCAACATTATGAAACAGTGCACACAACAGCATAAATCATAGTGCAAATTAACCCTTCGAATTGCAATTGATGGCTTTGCATAGTAGCAATAGGAGCAAATTTCCAAAGTATCCTTGCTCCAGGGCACTACATATGTATTGCAGTAGTACACTTGCTTCACCACATACGGTACAAATGGTCAGTATACAGCATCACAGCCAGCCAATATCAATATGCAATGCATTCGGAAAGTCTTCAGATCCTTTCACTTTTTTCACATTTTGTTATGTTACAGCCTTATGCTAAAAAGAAATTATGGAGCATATTTAAATGCACGTGAAAAAGTCATAAAATGAACGTTTGTTACTTGACCCATAGATGTGGCCATAAGGTTGGGCTCAGCCATTTCTTTTTTTCTTCTTGCTCTACATTAATGAGGTTATCCAAGCTGATCCTAGCCGCTAAGGTCACAACTGATTATGTGACACAAGGGGAGCAGGTCAACGCTGCAGCCTGTTATTGGTCCCCATTGACGGATGTTCTTTTCAGAACTGCAAGGAGAGGAAGAGCCAGCTCGGGAGCAACAAATGCTGAACCCAGCAGCGGGGACCAAGTGAGTATGTTCACCAGCATGGGTCGTCCACTCTGGGAGGTCTGTATTATTCATGGATAACCCCTTTAATGGTTTCTCCTGCTGAGAGAGGTGGTCAGAGTGCATTCTCAAAGACCAAAGATTGAGGTGCAAAACTATGTCACATATCTTTTAAACTTAAAGGAGATTTCGAGGATTAATATGGTGTGTAATATATACGCTCATGTAGTTGACTACCTCATCTACATCTTCACCAAGCTTCTTTTTTTTTTTTAATCTGGACGCTCCTGACCCGTTTTCACCATGTAACCCAATCCCTCTGGTTTCCTTACATCCTGTATGTAGCACTTCTTGTTCCTTTATTGAACCAAACCCATGATGCACTTCTCCTTCTCCTTCCTCTGCCACAGCTTCAGCACCACCACTAACAACCCCCAGCTAGTTTATAGCTCCTTCCGCCAGCTAGTTACATAGACACTCCCCTATCACTGACACATCCATACACAATTAGCTGCAAATTTTGGTGCAAAGTTTTTGTTAGAAAATGTTTCTAGCCTTGCAATAATAATAATAATCTTTATTTATATAGCGCCAATATATTCCACAGTGCTTTACAATTCAGGGGGTTCATGTACAAACAGTCATAGAGAGAGAGGGAGAGAGAGTTCCTGTAGAAAGAGGAGAGGAAGCAACCTGCAGAGCTCCTGCTCAGGATACAAATTCTGCATTAACCACCTTTTCTCGTTTATAATAAAATCTTGAAACTCCAGACAGCAGAATGAACTGCTACAATCTGCATTAAAGGCACTGCTGCAAAGTGAGGGATAACAGTCAAGGCAACCATCACCAAACTAGGCCAGTATCACCTACATAAGTGCTGAATTGCCACCAACCAACCTGCCTCCATATCCTTGCTGGTGCCAGAGAGGATTTGCACTTGAAGCCTGTTGTATTTAAAGTTCTACATTGCACTTAATAAAATAGACTTTGCTACATTTAACGCTGACCTCCTTCTTCAGAACTATAATTCCACAGCACTGATCCCTGGGGAGTAACGGCCTAAGGGAGTACACCCTGACATTTCAACAGGGCCACTACCACTCCCATCCTCTGCACCGGCTCCTCAGGGGGCGCTGCATAAAGTCACAAAGCCCATTTGGACATGGAGAATCTGAAATGGGCAGGTGGGCATAAAAATCTGTTTTGCAGTGCAGCATTGAAGATGCCACTAATATGGCAGACGACACTTAGCAAGTAATTGGGTTACAGCAATAGGACATGGAATAAATGGCTGTTGCAACATTATTTTATTAAGAAGACAAATGTAATATAAAATCTCTAACTTTCCATTCATTTACTTGTAATTAACAGAAACCGAGCTGAGTTCTACAGAGCACATAAAGTTCAGCACACGGGGAACAGACATTTCTGGCAATACATTTATTTATTTAGCTAAAACCAAAGTGATGCTACTCACTCAGAATGAATGAGTCAGATAATGTCAGCATGGTTTGAGTAATCACAGTAATTAGTGACAGAATGTGGGAGGGCAGAGCAATGCGCTGCATCTCGGAGGCAGGTGACTGCTGACAAATACAAGTGATTTCTGTGGATTTACACTTTAGTATGTTGTGAGTCTACAGTATTCTGATATATACGTTGACACGGGCAAATGGGGCCGTTTGGCGAAAACCAAAAGCAAAACCATCATGATTCCAGGTGTTCTTTTGCTAAAAGCAGTGATATTTTGATGTAGTTTTTACATAATTGAGAAATAGGATTATACAAAACACAAAAACACACAGTACAATAACACAAAAAATGACGCATGTTACCTTGGTTGGTGGAAACACTATTGGTCACAACCTTTTATATTAAAGTTTAACTACTGAAACAATTTATTTAACCAAACTTTGACTTCAGTCAAACACTTGAACCCAAACTTTAAAGGGAGTCTGTCACCTCCTATGCCCCTATAAAGCGCCTAAATACTCAAATAGCACACCTAATCATAAATCTACTGGTACCTTTGTCTTTTTCTTCACACTTTTATAAGCTGCAAAAACGCTTTTTAATCCATATGTAAATGAGCACTTGGAAGTGCCCGGAGGCGGCGTTCATGGCCGTGGAGCCCGGGCTCCTGTGCTTTTTTGCTATCCCCACCGAGGCAGTGGCTGGGGCGGGGATAGCAGAAAAAAAAGCACAGGAGCCCGGGCGTGCTATTTGAGTATGTAAGCGCTTTATAGGGGCATAGGAAGTGACAGACTCCCTTTAAGGCACTGAGATAGTCTACTGACACAGTGGGTGACATCACAACCAACGCATACTGCTTTAATGAGGTGATATGGACCCCGCTCCAACCCAGGGTTGCCAACCGTCCAGAAATTTCTGGACAGTCCTTAAAAATAGACTACTTGTTTCCTGTGTCCGTGAAAAAAAATAGACATGTCTGTGATTACTTTGAGGCTGGTGCTACTTAACTAGATTATTTTGGTGTAAATTATCATCATTTTACCATTTTGTGGTAATGAGTTCTTATCAGTACGTTGAGCTATAGACGTGTATTAGCTATAACCTTCATCATTCATCATGGTTTTCCAATTTTTCCGCAAAAAATGTTGGCTGTCCATGATTTTGGTATAAGTTGAGTAGAAAAAAGAAAACTTCTGGTTGGCAACCCTGCTCCAACCCAAAACCAACCTTCCTAGGAAAAAACAATCTAGTGTACCAAAAAAGACAACACATTTGTACCATACTCTTACTTCTTAAGCAGATAATAATGACACCAAGATTTGAACAAGGAACATCTATAACGCCAAATCAATCAATTCTTCCCAACTTAAGCCATGACTCTGCCCATAAAAATGCAAAACTGCGTCCGGAGGTGTGAACAGATTGGAACCATAGCACCTATACATGGCCATGTGAAGACTGAAATATAACAACTGGTACACAAATAACTGAAGACATATAACTTATAGTAATGAGAACATCTCCTAATACACTGGATACACTCACACAGCCCTGCTCTAGAGGTAGCATCACCAAACAAAAATACATGTAATGAATCACAGTGTTCATGTGAACCCAAATACAACAAGCATTTAGATAGTTCTTCCCTGAATTGAGTCAATGGAGAAGATAATCCTCATGAACCAAAGAATCTGACTCATCACCGATGGCTTTATTTATGCAAAACTGAGAGACTGAGGTAACATTTATCCAATACATAGTTACATAGTTAATACGGTTGAAAAAAGTCCATCAAATTCAACTAAGAGATAGGTGGGGACGCGTCTCAGATTTCTACGCGTTTTCATAAGCATTAATGTCATTTACTTTTAAGAATTTATCTAAACCCTTTTTAAATCTGTCCACTGTTCCTGTTGTGACCACGTCCTTAGGAAGTCTATTCCACAGATTCACAGTTCTTACAGTAAAGAAGTTTTGACGCTTCTGGAGACTGAACTTTTTCTTCTCCAGTCGGAGGCAGTGACCCCTTTGTCTTTTGAGGGCATTTTTTCTCCATGTTTTTTGTATGGCCCATTTATATATTTGCATAGGTTAATCATGTCCCCCTCAGATGTCTCTTCTCAAGACTAAATAAATTCAGTTCTTTTAATCTTTCCTCGTAACTAAGACCATCCAGGCCCCTTATCAGTTTAGTCGCTCTCCTCTGTACTTTTTTCAGCTCCAGGGCATCCTTTCTATGGACTGGTGCCCAGAACTGAACTGCATATTCCAGATGAGGCCGCACCAATGCTTTGTAAAGTGGTAATATTACATCCCTGCCCCTTGAGTCCATGCCTCGTTTAATGCATGGCAATATCCTGGAAGCCTTAGAAGCAGCTGATTGACATTGTATGCTGTTACTTGGTACTTCAAAAAACATAAAACAAAAGAGAGCTATGCATTAGAGTATTGATAAGAAAGTAGATTCTCCATGCAGAAAAATGACAGGCACCAGAAACTATACAGTAGATAGAAGGGTTTGTCTACCATGTAGTTTCCATCACCAGCATATTGCTGCTCAGCCCCCATTCCCTTGATTGGGAGCTGAGATACAGTCCCCCGGCATGGCCACAACACAGTGGATAGAGCCTTCTGCTTCCAGCGTAATCCATTGTATCATTTCCACCAGACCCCCAAAGATCTGATATTGATGGGCTTTCCTGAAGATAGAGCATCCATATCTAAGTACCGAAAAACCACTTTAAAGGGGTTCTGCAGTTCTTTTAAACTGATGATCTATCCTCTCAGTGGGGGTCCAACACCTGGGTACCCCTGCTGATCAGCTGTTTGAGAAGGCAGCGGCGTCCAGGAGCGCCTCGGCCTTCTCTGTGTTTCCCTCAGGCCCAGTGACGTCACGACTAGTATCACTGGCCTGGGCGCGGCTAAACTCTATTCAAGTGAACAGAACTGTAGAACCATTTAAAGGGGTTGTCCAAATTATGGAAAAAAAATATAGCACTGTAAATCTGATGGGTAGCAATACATAACTAAGTTCAGCAAGTTTTAGGCAAAAAAAATCTCTATTTCCTCATTTCCCTGGTTCTCTTCTGGCCTTTGTTTACATGCAATAACAACAATCTCAGCCCCACCCCCTTCTCTGCAAAGGCAGTGAATACAAGTGCTGAGTGACATGTCTGCCTGCTGGGATACTCAGCAGCATGTTGTTTGTGTAGGACTACAAGTCCCAGCTGTACAATGACACTGCTGATACACACAGGAAATTCTCCATACCTGTTCTTGTACAATTCCTCTATAGCTCCTTGCCCAGCATTTGTCTCCTCTCACTGCTGCAGCTACTATTTGTTATAAAGCCTTGAGCCCTCAGTGTGTTCTGGCTGAAGGGGTTAATGTTTTATCTGAAGGAATCCAGGGAGAGAGCAGATAGCAGCCTGCCAAAGAAAGGGGCGTGGCCAGTGACGTCTCGTGTACAGACTGTTATCTGAACTCTGAGGCTTGTACACGAAACATCACAGACCAGGGAGATAAGGTGACATCACAGGTCATGTGACCCTCAGTCAACTCTGAGAAACCAGCAGCTTTAGAAACACAAAGTATATGGGAAAGTTGTTATACCTGACAAGTTAGAAACATATATAGAACAAAAAAATAACTCGGACAACCCCTTTAATACCAGAAAGACATCTGCTTACAAAATATTGTTCTCTTTGGTGGGATATCTAACACATAAACAGGACAATAAATAAGACCTATACACAGAAGATCATCCAGATATGA
Source organism: Rhinella marina (assembly GCA_900303285.1). Taxonomy (NCBI): domain Eukaryota; kingdom Metazoa; phylum Chordata; class Amphibia; order Anura; family Bufonidae; genus Rhinella; species Rhinella marina. Next base: position 144,640 of record ONZH01027035.1, on the reverse strand, counting down.
TACTTCCCTACATTGTCTCTGACTGCAACAACCTACTTTAAAAAAAGGAGAGCTTCGAAGTAGAAACAAGACAGGCAATAACCCACTGCTGTGTATTTATCAACATAAAAGGATCCCATAAGTAAACTCTGCTGGATTTTTTGGCAGAAGACAAAAGGCCAACTCGATATCAACCTTCACCATCAGAGCTTCTTTACCAATGCTTTTAACAATGGAGATCAACAGTAGAATACCAGATGGTGAACAAAAAGGGAAAAGAGAAATGATAACTTATGCAGTATGAATTAGGCTCCTTCTTAAATATCACCTCTGAAAGGCAAAATATGAATATGTGCCTGGGGTAGGGGGTGGAAAAGAACCCTCAATTCTGCCAGCCAACTATACTGTATTTTAGAAGCTTCTGTGCAACAACATCAGGGTAGGTTTTAACAAAAGACAAATCATCAACCAATGTAAAACTTTGACCAGTGTAAGTTAATTAAAACCATTAGATAAGCCATTAATTGACAATTCAGCTGTCTGCTTATTTGAAAACTGCTTAGGCTACTTTCACACTGGCGGCAGGCCTGATCCGGCAGGTGAAGGGTGCTGCCGGATCAGGCCTGCCGCAGTGACATGTGTGGAGCCGGAACCGCGCTCCGGCCCCACACATGTCACACAGTACATACATACACATAAACATACACACACATATAGACAAACAAACACACATACATACTTACATGCTCCCGGCAGGTCTTCGGAGCGTCGGAGGGACAGGACGGCTCGCACAGGTGACGATTCCCCACAGCGCCCTCTGCTGGGCGCCTGGTGGAATCGTCACCTGTGCGCGCCGTCCTGTCCCTCCGACGCTCCGAAGACCTGCCGGGGAGCATGTAAGTATGTATGTGTATTTGTATGTCTATATGTGTGTGTATGTTATGTTATGTGTATGTCTGTGTCTGTATGTGTGTATGTGTAGCCGGATCCGTAATGAACTCCATTGAAAGTCAATGGAGGGCGGACCATTGACTTTACCATTATGGTCACACCAGACGGATCCACCCCCATTGACTTGCATTGGGGGTCATTCCGGATCCGTCTTGGTGCGGATGCCTGGACCGGAGAGCAAACCGCAGCATGCTGCGGTTTGTTCTCCGGTCTGAACGGAATGCTTTCAGGAGCATTCCGTTGTCTTCAGTTCAGTTTTGTCCCCATTGACAATGAATGGGGACAAAACTGAAGCGTTTTATTCCGGTATTGAGCCCCTATGACGGAACTCAATACCGGAATTTTAAAACGCTAGTGTGAAAGTAGCCTTAGCCTTAGGATCCGGAATTGCAAGTCAATGGGGACGGATCCGTTTGGTGTACTTGTAAACGGAATTGACTTTCAATAGAGGTTATTCCGGATCCGTTTAAAAGATGCTAAAGATAATACAACAGATCCATTTCCACAAGGTTGTATTATTCAGTACGGATCCGGCGGTTTCCTTCACCGGCCGGATCCATACTAAGGCAAGTATGAAAGTAGCCTAAGGCTGCTTTCACACTTGCGTTGTTAATTCAGGTACTGAGATCCGGCAGAGGATCTCTATACCTGAATGAAACTGATCAGTTTTGATTTTGCACATCAGGATGCATCAGTTCAGTTAGGATGCGGTTGTGTGATATCAAAACTAAAAAAAACTGATCAGGCACTAAATACATTGAAAGTCAATGGGTGACGGATCCGGTTTTTTACTCTCCTAAAAACCAGATCCATCACCATTGACATAGGCTACTTTCACACTAGCGTTTTTAAATTCCGGTATTGAGTTCCGTTATAGGGGCTCAATACCGGAAAAAAACGCTTCAGTTTTGTCCCCATTCATTGTCAATGGGGACAAAACTGAACTGAAGACAATGGAATGCTCCTGAAAGCATTCCGTTCCGTCTTCAGACCGGAGAACAAACCGCAGCATGCTGCGGTTTGCTCTCCGGTCCAGGCATCCGCACCAAGACGGATCCAGAATGACCCCCAATGCAAGTTTTCAATGGGGACGGATCCGTTTGGTGTGGACACACCAGTAATCCGGATCTGTCCTCCATTGATTTGCAATGGGGGGTCATTCTGGATCCGGCTACGTACATAGATACATACATACAGACATACATACATACATACACACATACATACTCACATACTCCAGGGACGCCGGCAGAAGGTAGCGACTCTCCTGTGAGCACCATGGCCTTCTCTCAGCTTTTCCTTGGTCAGTGATAACACATTCATCAAACATGTTGCCTAGGAGCAGTTCAGCCCCATTCATGTGAATGGGGCTGAGCTGCAATACCAAGCACAACCGGTGTACAATGTACAGCACTGTGCTTAGTAAGCTGCAAAAAGGCAGCGGCACTGCCTTTTAAAAACAACTGATCAGCAGGGGTTCCGGGTGTCCCTCCGATCAGATACTGGTGACCTATGCAGAGGATAGGACTTTAATGGAGGATGGCCCAGGTAAAAGGCCTTTTGTGATTATGGGACATCTTCAACCAGAAAATGCACCTTCAGGTTTATAGTTAATACACTGCTTGACACTTGCACTTCAATAACCCATTAGCCTATTTTAGCTTTAATGGCTGAGCAATTTTTCTGTAGGGTCTTTGGCCAGTTCGCCCATGAACTCATCAGTTGTACACCAAGAGATTCCCTTATAGACATCCTAATGAGGCCTTCCCTGTCTTCTGCCAATGAATTATTGGCCAATCAGTGGTAAGGCCCTAAACGACACAGTATTACCACCCACCTGAGCGTGATGGCAGCCCTTGTAAACTACTTATTTGGTAGTCATTCTTTTAACTCGGTAACTCTCTGAGATTAATTCTAGCATGAAGAAGGGACAATCAAATTAGATTGTACTACTTATTAATGTTGCACAAAGCTCCAGATATTGATGGCCTATCCTCGTGCTGGAACTACCACTTTGAATGGAGATGGAATGACAGCTTAGTTCCTAGTGTAGGGGCCTTGCCAGGTTACTGCAGAATGGGAACTGAGTTGCAGTAACCTGGTATGATATCTTGATCATTAACCTATCATGATACACATTGAATAGCACTCCAGCAGGCAGCAGAGAACAGCTAATCATAGGGGTGCCCAGGGTCAAGCTCCCACCAATCTGATATTAATGACCTATTCTGAGGACAGGTCATCATTGTCTGGGGCCTGGAAAACCACTTGTTTTACTAAAATTAAGCTTTATAGCAACATGGTACATACCTCCACATGCAGATCCAAATACAGTAATCCTTAGTTGTCTTTTCTATCTGTCGATCCTACAGAAACTGACTCTGCAATAATGTATGTGTGTCCTTGGTTTTTGAGACTTCTGATAGGGATGTCTTAGTTTTTCTGGATTTTATGTGATAAACCAAGACAAAGTAGCAAGCATATGTGAAGTAATAAGAAAATGACACATGGTTTTCAAAATTTTTCATAAATAAAAATCTGAAAAGTGTGGCGTACATTTGTTTTCATTCCCCTGTACTATGAAACCCTTAAATAAAATCCAATGTGACCATTTGTCTTCAGAAGTCATTGAATTAGTAAATAGAGTCCAGCTGTGTGTATAACTACAGTTGTTCTGTGCAGGTCTCAGTGGATTGTTAGAGAGCATTAGTGATCTAACAGCATTATGAAAACCACAGAACACACCAGACAGGTTAGGGATAAAGTTGTGGAGAAGTGTAAAGCCCTGTTAAAGGAAATCTGTCACTTGTTTTGAGTGAATTAAACTAAAAGTACTGTTGCGTGCATTAAAGTACCTTGTATCCAGGTGTGGTCTTCTTTCTTTTGTCTGTCTTCTCATTTTCTTTTAATTAGCGTTTTTGTGATATGCAAATGAGCTCTGAAGGAGCCCAGAGGGGCGTTAAAATAGATGAACTGAGCCCAGTAACGCTCCCCTTTTGAGCCCAGCCCGCCTTCTAATTCAAATTGAACACTCCTCTTTAGGGCTGGAGTAACGCCCATATTTGAATAATTCGCCACCTCCCCCCTCCTCCTCGGCACGGCAGCGTTGGAAACGCCAGCTTCAGCTGCCGGCCGTGCTCCGATGAAATCTTGCGCAGATGCAGTACCGGCCGCTACCTAGTGGGGCCACATGCCACACGTCATGCCAGTGACGCCCTTGAAGCCGTTGCCCTCACCTGGAACAAGATCACGCAGGCAGCGGCCGGTACTGCGCCTGCGTGAGATTTCATCGGAGCGCGGCCGGCAGCTGAAGCTGATGTTTCCAACGCTGCCATGCCGAGGAGGAGGGGGGAGGTGGCGAATTATTCAAATACGGGCGTTTACTCCAGCCCTAAAGAGGAGTGTTCAATTTGAATTAGAAGGCGGGCTGGGCTCAAGAGGGGGGCGTTACTGGGCTCAGTTAATCTATTGTAACGCCCCTCTGGGCTCCTTCAGAGCTCATTTGCATATCACAAAAACGCTAATTAAAAGAAAATGAGAAGACAGACAAAAGAAAGAAGACCACACCTGGATACAAGGTACTTTAATGCACGCAACAGTACTTTTAGTTTAATTCACTCAAAACAAGTGACAGATTTCCTTTAAGGTATAGAAAAATATCCCAAGCTCTGAACATCTCCCAGAGTACTGTTCAATCCATCATCTAAAACTTGAAGAAATATGGCACAACTGCAAATCTACAGTACCAAGACATGGCCCTCTACCCAAACTGACAGCCCAGGAAAGGAGAGCACTAATTAGAGAAACAGCCAAGAGACCCATGGTCACTCTGAAGGAGCTGCAGGGATCTACAGCTCAGGTGGGAGAATCTGTCCACAGGACAACTATTAGTCGTTTACTTCACAAATCTAGCCTTTATGGAAGAAAGCCATTTATGAAAGTAATCCATAAGAACTCCCATTTTCAGTGTGCCACAAGCCATGTAGGAGACACTGCAAACATGTGGAAGAAGGTGCTCTGGTCAGATAAGATCATCATTGAACATTTTGGCCTAAATGTAAAATTCTATGTGAGGTGAAAAACCAACACTGCACATCACCCTGAACATACCATACACACCATAAAACATAGTGGTGGCAGCATCCAGCTGTGGGGATGATTTTCCTCAGCAGGGACAGAGAAGCTGGTCAGAGTTGATGGGAAGATGGACGGAGCTAAATACTGGGCAACCCTGGAGGAAAACCTGGTAGAGGCTGCAAAAGACTTCAGACTTGCAGAGATTCACCTTCCAGCAGGACAACAACCCTAAACATACAGCCAGAGCTACAATGGAATGGTTTAGATCAAAACATATTCATGTGTTAGAATGATCCATTCAAAGTCCAGACCTTAATCCCATTGAGAATCTTAGAAACTCTCTCTTTGCTATATGACTGAGCTTGAGCTATTTTGCAAAGAAGAATGGGCAAAAATTTGAGCCTCTAGATGTGCAAAGCTGGTAGAGACATACCCCAAGAGACTTGCAGCTGTAATTATAGTAAAAAGTGGTCCTACAAAGTATTGACTCAGGGGGCTGAATACAAATGCATGCCACACTTTCCAGACTTATTTATTAAACATTTTGAAAACCATGTATCTTTTTTTTCTTTACACTTACTTGCTACTTTGTGTACATCACATAAAATCCCAAGGAAATACATTTATGTTTGTGGGTGTAACGTGAAAAGAATGTGGAAAAGTTCAAGGAGTATGAATACTTTTTCAAGACCCTGTATACCAGAACTATTTAGATTGTGTCCCTTTTGTACATCCCATTCCATTCATGGTCAACCTGACACACTATGGGGGCAGTATAAATACTATGGTATATGGAGATATACAGCCATATGTTTCTTCCAAATAAAAAATGCTGGGTAAACAAGCCTTTCATGTTCCTCATGCAAGCTCTATCCACAGTGCCCCCATAACAATGAAATCCACAGAGGTCCCTATTAGTGTCGGCACTTTCTTTGTCGGGGTTTTTCAGAACTTATACAGTATATTGAAGACCTATCCTTAGGATTGGTCATCAAAATCAGATTGGTCTGACTTTTGACAGCGCCGCTAATCAGCTGTTTGAAGGGACTGTCGAAATTAGGTGAATTCTGTGGCCTTTTCATTGTATAACATGCACAGAGACACTTCTTACATTCTAAAGCGGCGATACCTGGCATTGCAGCTCGATCTCATTCGTTTGATATCACAGACCCCTTCAACAGCTGGATTGGCAGGGGTGCTGGGAGTCAGACCCCCACAATCAATATCTATGTCCTGGAAAACCTTTTTAAACCACTTCAATTCAGTCTACTAATGGGAAATAACCTTGAGCAAACATGTTGGCATGTCTCAGCAACAACCTCCACTAGGAGGCAGGACCTCCGGCTGTAGTTAGTACAGAACCTCTTCTAATGTCTGTCGTAAGGCAGAGTTCACAGTTTGCATGGCTCCTGCCGTTAACCTGCCTGTGTAACCAGATGGCCATCATTGCCCTCTACCATTCGTAGTAGTCACACAAGCTCCCCTGAGGAGTATAGTCTAATTCGTAGATGGTTTTCAGAAGGACCCCTACCTCCTAAATACTGTGGCTGCTTTCTTTACTGCTGCTAAATAGAACATTGTTGAAAATTACATGGTTGCAGCATTTAATATTTTATAGGTCAAGTCATGGCTTCAAGGGTACGACCAAACGTATCCAGTTCCGCAGCAGAAGCTTGTGTGGTAAAATCCACAGCATATAGAATAGCAGGAAAGTAGATTAGATGTTGAAAATCTCATCCAAGTGCTGCAGAAAAATTCTATAACAGCATCAGCATGTGACTTGAGAAGTGCGACAAAAGATTCTCCCAGAAAAACCTTCTTAATTATGAAATACTGGAATAACTTGAATGGGTTCTCTGAGGCCAGAAAACCCTTTTCTTATTTCTTAAGACTCATCTATCAGCAAGCTCCCCTCTACAATCTTATCACCATGTGGTACCTTACTACTTTGTCTTGTCCTGCACCATCTTGATGGTTCTTAACCTTCTATAAATGTCTGTTCTCTTTCTCTCAGGGGTAGTTCTCTTAGTTCAGTTGCTTTCTGGTACCTGGTAGTCTAAGGCATATTATTCTCCAGGACCAGATTTCTCTTTAGGCCTACTCCTCAAGAGGTTACACATGCACATGTTGACTCAAGCTCTACTCAGCTAAAACTTTCTAAGTTGGTTGGAGCCAAGCCATCACCTTCAAGAAACTGGACGTAAGCTACCAGTGTTAACTATTTGTTGCCCATACATAACCATTTGGGATACATAGGGGGTCATTTAACGTATCATTTAAAGAAGAACTCCCGCAAAAATATGTATTCCATGTCCTGCTAGAAATGTACATGTAATCTGTAGTGAATATCATTTTCTTACCAGTGTCTGCATTTTTGACTTATATAATCCTGAAGTTTCTTATCTGTGTCATGTGACTAGGAATTAGACCCACCAACTCACACAGAGACTTATGTGTGGACAGGAAGTCTAATTCTCTATGTATTCCTATGGGAGCCTCACTTTCAGTCTCATAGGAATGAATAGAGCAGTGACTGGCTTCCTGTCCTGGCTCAGTTGGAGGTCAGGGAGTTGGTCACATGACCCAGCTACAATAAGAATAGAGGTCATTACTCACAATTACATTCTCTGATAAGAAATGACATTCACTATAGATTATATCATGCACCTTTCTAACAGGTCAGGGAATAAAAAAATTTGTGGAAGTTCTTTAAGGTTGTTTTCATGTCTGTTTTAAGTCTTTGCTTTGTGTGTCTGCACCAAATTTATTAACTGGTGAACCTTAATACTATATCTGGCGTGAGTGTAATGTGGTTTACACCTTTAGGTTTAAAAGTACTCCATGGGGTTGCCTGACGTGGGTTGCGACTTTTGCATATGTCACACATAGTAAAAGAGCTATAATCCAGATCTAATCTCACTTTTAGCTTTTAAACATAGACCATTGTGAAAAGTTGCGAGGATCACAAAATGTCACAAAAATGTTGCAGTTCCCATGACTTGCGACATTTTTATGCTCCAATACTGATATATCTGATTTCATAAATGACCCCTATAGTGCATAATGAAATAAGTACTGTAACAACTCTGTAGCATTAAATTAATCTTTGCCGCGATCTACTGGGTCACTGCATATATTACTAAGTAATGTTTCCATTCACTACCTGCAAGCAGAGAGGCCGAAACATGTGTGTTTCAGCTTTTTAATAAATACTTTGACGGTTTTTATTTTTGCTGTATAGAGGGCGCACAGGCAGAGAAATGTTGAAGCAGAAGATAAGTACAGGCTATAATCACAAATAAATTCTTCCATCTTATTTCCTTTTAAAAAAGAAATAATGACACTGCTACGCTGTATCACAGTCTGTATAAATGACTCCCCCCTCCCAAGCATTTGGCAATTACAGGCAGGGTTGGCAAACTGGGCAATTTCCCAGGGCCCCGATCCTCTAAGGGGTCCTCTTGCTTCAGTTCCGATGGCAGCAAGTTCAGATCGCAGATGTTTGAACAGTCCAGACTTCAGAATTTCCCAGCTTAGGAGTACCTGCTCTGATGCCATATTTGTCCGACACCCGACACCCCCGCCGATCAGCTGTTTGAAGAGGAGGCGCGCGCCGTATCAGCACTGCCTCCTCTTTATTGTTTACATGCTGGCCGTAACGGGGTAGTGGTGAGTAGGTGTAATTACACCTCACCGCCCCATTCATTTCTATGGGAAGAATCGCTTCTATAGACTTGTATGGAAGCGATTCTTCCCATAGAAATTAATGGGGTGGTTAGGTGTAATTACACCTACTCACCACTACCCCTTACGGCCAGCATGTAATCAATAAAGAGGAGGCAGCGCTGATACGGCGCGCGCCTCCTCTTCAAGCAGCTGACCGGCGGGGATGCCGGGTGTCGGACCCCGCCAATCTGATATTGATGACCTATCCTGAGGATAGGTCATCAATATATATAACTTGGAAAACCCCTTTAATGTAGAAGGTTGGGAGTTCGAATCCCCACAGAAATATTTTAAAAATAGAGGCCAAATAAAACTTAAATACATAGGGTGTCCCCAACAGTGAAATGTTTGATTTTATTGCGAAAAAAATGGCGCAAAATGCAAAATATGATCAAATAACATCCGTATTACCCACACCAACCTTTTTAACTTGTATAACCAGTATTTTCTGTTGGGAAAGATGGCAACCCCAGCAGCAACCCCTCATTAGGACTCACTTTGTAAAAAATTATCACGTTATTCTGACCCTGATAACTTGGAGATGTGTGTGGGCTCATTATGGAGATGTGTGGGGGCTCATTTTTTGTGGGGCGATCTGTCATTTTTGATGACACCATTTTGGGGTGTGTATGACTTGATCACTTTTTATTAAATTTTCTTGGGAGATAAAGTGATGAAAAAAATGTGAATTTTGCTTTTTCGCAGGCGACGATACCCATAATGCTATTTTTAGTTTGTTTTGTTTTTTTTTTATTTTGGGGAATGGGGGTGATTTTAATTTTTAAGGTATTTTCAAAACTTTTTTTTAATTTTTTTTTAACTTTTTGTTAAGTCCCCCAAGTGGACCACAACTTACAATCATCAGTAAATTCCTCTATTAGTCTGTCTAGAAATCACTATATCACAGTTCAGTGCTGCCATCTAGTGGCCTGAACTGGGATATACCAACAATGAGCCTGGAAGCCTAGTACAGACTGCAGCTCATTACTGGAACAGGGCGCTTTCCCCAATCTCCGCTGGGGGAAAGTGCGCCTGAAGAGGAATCCCGCGCTTCTGGTTTTTAACACTCTCAGATGCAGTGAGTGAGGGGCCATGGGGGTAAAGATCTGTGTGAGGAGCTTTATGGGGTATAAATCTGTGAGGGAGGGCCGGAATCGACAGAACGTAACTGTATTGTTAGTACATTATTACAATATTTGGGGCTCCACTTTTGATTTTGCCCAGGGCCACATATTGTCTAAAACCGGCTCTGATTACAGGGAACATAACAGTGCTGGAGTATAATACACAGGCTGATATTAACCTTGTAATTGAGACATTTTTCTCATTTATGAAAAACACGTTGGATTTTCCCTGTCTCCAGATGCAGTGTGACATTTCCATTCTGCAGCCTCAGTGTTAGGGCTTATGCACACAAGCATACTTGCTTAGTGCCGTAATGCAGACCATAAATTGCTGGTCCACGATATATGGGCACTGGCCGTGTGCACTCTGTATCACTGATGTGGACCCACTAACTTGAATGGGTCTGCATCCGACACATAAAACCCAAGATAGGGCTTCAGCTATCTTTTTGTGTTGCGCAGGCACTGACCGGAAGCCCATGGAATCACTACAAAGCATTTCAGTGGGCTTCCCATCCATGTCTTCACGAAGCAAAAAGATAGAACATGTTCTCTTTGGCCATATGTTGTGGATCGCGGATCCATTCAAGTCAATGGGTCCGTATCCACAAGCGGAGTGCACATGGCTGGTGCCAATGCATTATGGAGTGCAGCACAGGCACTGAGCAAGTACGCTCGTAGGCGGGAGCCCTTACATTCATCCTTTTAAATCACAGCATCCTCCTGGTAACCTAGGAATATTCAGAAATGAAAAGCTTTCCTGTTCCTGTACGGTTAAAACACGTGTAATATCACCTCACGTTGAGTCCTGCTGGTGGGCGTGACGCAATGAACCATTTCTCAAACCTGGACATTAAAGAGAGAAAGATAAAATATAGTCAGATCTTTACATTAATGTTAATATAAAAGCCTCTCAACCATGGGCTGTGATAAAACGAAATGACGTGTGAGGGATTTTAATTTCTATTCACAGCAATGATGATACTGGATCACTCCCGCTTTAAAAGCAACAATCCTAACATATTTCAAAATGCATGAAAATCCCTATTATGTTAAAGGGAAGCTGTCAGCAGTTTTGTCGGTAGAAAAATGCTGACAGACATAGGTAGGGGCTGTGGACAGGAGAGGATACATACCTCTGTCCTTGGTTTTAGTGGAAGGATGAAAATCAACATAGATGCCCCGTGGTTGCGCTCTGGCAAGTGCGCCAGAAGGGAACCAGGGGTGGGTCCACAGGCCGCAGTGGTGGAGGCTCAGTGTTTGAGCTACACGACAGCCCAGCCCCCCTGCTATGCATGACGACCGCGGCAGCCATCCAGGAGACCGCTACAGCCATCATTCAGGGGGAGGGGTTGTGGTGCAGCTCATACACTGAGCTTGAAGCACTGAAGCCTGGTGGCCCATCCCCAGTGCCCTTGTATTTGCCGGATCGGTGCCGCAAGGATTGTAAAACCAAGGACAGCAGTATGCTTCACCTCCTGTGTAAATGCCAACCAAGAGGCTGAGAAATAATAGGACAGGTTTCACAGGTAAAGATTCTCATACTTGGATGTAATAATCAAAAAGCCAACTTCAACATTGATTCCATCCCCTTTGGTACCCAGTAACAGTGTAATTTTTGTCATTCTTGTGATTCCCAAGTATAATTTTCAGGGCAAGAAGTGCCACAAGTTAAAACCATTTCTGCAGTCAAAGGAGTTTTCCAGGCTTTTAAAAATCCTTACAAAAGGCCATCAATACTAAATTGTTGGGGTGTAGTCACAGCTGATCAGCTGATTGAATGGGCTGTTAGGGGTGGTCAGTTTTGTCCCAGAGTCTGAACCCCACCAATCTAATACTGAAAGCCTAGATAACCCCTTTAATATCTGCAGAACTATTGTTATGATTTTTTTCCTTAGAAACAGTTATAGGAATTTTTGTTTCAAAACTTTGTCTTTAAAAACAGGTATTAAAGGGTTTTCTGACCATTTTTTTTAAACAGGCTCAGAATGCTGTACAAAAATAAAAAATTAAATTAATACGCCTTTTTTGGTGGACACACAGGAAATGACCATTCTGCCAGTTACTGGTGACAGCATAGACCAACCTCAGCCAGTAATGCTAAGGTGGGGGACCAAAATACCCCAAGGTAGTACTTCTGAAAACCTGTCCCACAAATACTAAGCCCTGGCTACAATGACAGAAAAGTAAGGGCTCTTTCACATCACCGTTAGGGATTCCGTTCAGGCTTTCTGTTATAACATCGTTATAACGGAAAGAAGCAGAATCCATAGGACGGAAATCAAAGCAGACACCTTTAAGAGGCATTCCGTTTTGATCCGTCATAATAGAAGCCTATGGGAAAGCATAAAGGATCCGTTATGGTTTCCGTTATGCTGGACAGAAAACAAAGTCCTGTCAACAGGACTAACGGTGATGTGAAAGAGCCCTAAAAAAGTTACAGATTTTGGAATGCAGCAAAATAAAAATGACTTTTATTTTGAAAAAGTACAGTACTAAACAGTAAATTATATGCACTCAAATATGATTGCATTGAAAAATAAAAGTCGCCCCACAAAAAATTCTTTGGCATGAATGTTAATAAAAATGAAATTCTAACATACATATATCTACCCCAAAATGGTACCTATAGCAGATTGATATATCATTTAATGGGAAGCAATGTATGTATGTAACTATGTAACTATGCAATGTAATTAAAAATTATGTATAGCCAGTGAGTTATTCAATAAAATATATCTGTATGGCGCCACCTGCTGTTTGTTTTTATCTTATTTATTTGACCTGCTCACTGAGATGGCTGCACATGCTCAGTTTTATTCTTCAACTGCCTCCTGAGCTGTGATAGGGAGAGTTGAGACACGCCTCCTGACCTGCATCAGAAAAGACACGCCCCTTGAGCTGTCAGCTTGATATAAATCTAGCACAGCAATGATTGGGGAGATCTCTGGACCCATGTGAGGTACAGGGCTGGTTCTAGCTTTGGTGAAAAGAGACTGACATGTACTATATGATGATTTTAATTTTTTACATTAATCATGGGATAACCCCTTTAAATTCCTGCTCATTCTGAGCTTTCAAGTCCAAGAGACGGTCCTATTGGTGATTGACAGCTATCTGTGTATACACAGTCATAGAGGGAAGGCTGTCATTCACTGATAGGACCTTCTCCTTGACTTCAAAGCCTAGAATGAGCTTTAAATTAAGTTAATAAATGACAAGCTATACAGAACTATAAATCAATCTGCTCAGCTCGTCCTGCTCTATAACATGCTGCCTGCAGATTACACTACATTTTATAGTGACAGGCTCCTTTTAAGTATATATGAAGATGTTCTGAACAATTACAAAATATATAAGGGGATTTTTATTACATTCTCTGTGAAGACCAGTTTATGATTTTGCTGTCCTTTTCTCACTCCCTACGCTCATGACACCATGACACAGCGCAGAGCCCTGTACCAGAACAAGAAGTTCTGAGCACGGATCAGTACCCTGGGCTGTCTATATTCATCATCACCCTGGATGGCATCCAGAATAGAAAAATACAGTTAAGTGAAGACATACAGTACAGATAATTTATCTCCATTATGCTATGTGGTAAGCTGGACAGAAACAAATCCCCCCATAGGCCTCTACTACTAAAGTAGCACAAGTCATCGACTTTGAAGCTGTGGGTGATGAAATTGCTTGTATAAGACTACTTTTACATCTGTGTTTTCCTTTCTGGTTTTGAGATCTGGCAGAGGATCTCAAAACCGGAGCAAAAAGCATCCATTTGAATAATACAACCGGCTGCATCCGTTCAGAACCGGTTCTATTACTGTATATTAAAAATAATCATGCAAGTAATTCAATAGGTGCTGGATTCCTTTTTCATTCTTGTCTGAAAAAAAACCTGAACCATTTACTTACATGGTTCTTTTATGCCGGATCAATTTCCCATGCCACACAAAAAATAATGCTGCTTGCTGCGATTTTGTGTCAGGTATGGGAACTCAACAAACTACAGTATAACTAAATGGACTCTGGTGTACTCTGTTACGGTTTGTTCAGTTTTGTTCCTATTGACCATGAATGGGGACAAAACTGAAGCATGTTCCTCCGGTTTTGAGATCCTATGGCGGAACTCAAAACCAGTAAGGAAAATGCAGATGTGAAAGTAGCCCAAGAAGAAACCAAACGTGTGCGGTTAGTGTCCTCACATCGAACAGTGTAACTTTCTTGGATCACAGTGGAGATTTTAAAACAAAACTTCATACTGTGTTTTGGGTATGGCCACATGATGCAGTCGTGATGCGGTTAAGAAATGCAGTCGTTTACTGCATGCATAATCATGCGTTTAGGGTGCGCTTTTTGTCTGACAGTGTTTAGTTTGAACTCTCCTTTTGAGATCCCTTGCCAAAATTCCACCAGCAGCCATGTGGTGTCTACTTCCAATTGTCTACAATGGGAGGCAGTGCTGCCTTCCATGTGACCAGTAGTTTAAAGCTGCGACCACACCAAGAGGGGACATGCTCCTTCTTGCCCGGACAAACGTTGCTGGGAGACGTGACTGGTGTCTGCTTGTGGTTTAGCTCCATTCAGTAGGACTAAACCTTGAGCAAGTTGGCGGCTTTCAGGTCTCAAGTTGGCATTGGTTACATTATATACCCAGGTTCATATGTGCCCACATTGCTGAGAAAAATTATGTTTACAGCAGTGTCTGTGGATGTGGATGTAGCAGGTCACTCTGCTGTCTGGACTCTCAAGGCTTTACTTGAGGACAATTTGGAATGGTTCTCTCTGCAGAAATCTGTAACAGGAGCAGGAGTATAGCAGGTTGGTTCCTCTCCCTTCCCTGTCTCAGCAAGAACTTCCTCTCTTGTTAGGAAGCAGAACCAGCCCACTTCTACCAAGAGGGGAAAAACGGTGGTTAACCCTGTACCTGCCAACCTTTGCCATACTTCCTTGCTGGCATTAACGTCCAGGAACAAACAGTAAAGTACTGTATATAACATAATACAACAAACAATTCGTAGTACCTCCGGGTCTGGTATACTACACATGCACTTGCCAACAGCCTGGGCTGACAACCACCTAAAGCCTGTCTGCACTTTTAAGGGGAATTTATTACTGGCACAGTTGTGGGGTCAATGAGGCTACAACTGTTATGCAAGCACTGTGGCTGGCACTATTATGGGGCAGTTGTTGCTGCTATGTTATATGTGGTTCTGACAAATATTCTTATGGCTTCCTCAGTTACTAAATGCATCAGAATTTTCTCTGCACATAGACCCTCATAAAGTAAGAGGGTCAGAATTCTGAAGAGTCAGTGATCTTTTTTTAAACTTACTGGAATATAAAATGTCTTTGACTAATCTGTAGTATGTCAGCATAACCTCTCCCCTCCGCTCTCACCTTATACTTCTGAGAAGGTCCGTAATGAGCTCGGTGAAGATGGGTCGCTGTGTGAAGGGTGTAACTTTCTCAGATGTTCTTTGTTCAAACATATCATTATAGAAGAAATGATGTTCACATTCCTTCCTAAATGCCAAACCGAGAAGATGAGCACAAACTATGGAGGCATTAAAGCGATGAGCAATGCCCTAAAATAATGATGTCCTTTATTTTGACCACATTAATTGGGTGCTTAATAAGGTCAGCCAGCGCATCAGGATAAGTTACAAAGGAGACATAATGCCTAAGCCCACTCACAAAATCCAGGTGTGATTGAACATAACCTAAATATCCAACTTTACCCATGACTCACAAGGGTTCAGGAAGATGGGATACGAGGAGTTGTGTGGTAGGATTCTCACAATGGACATGCTTTAGCTGCTCCTGTTACATCCTGTGTTCTGGGAATTCTGGGGTCAAAATAATGACTCTATTTTTGACTCCACAGATCTCGAATTTGTTAGTTTGCCCACAATATGCCTGTAATGTCATAATCACCAAACAACTCCTGAATGTTTAGGTTGTGACTGGAGCTAGGCTTTATATCTGTAGTTCCTCTGACCAGGAGGTACTAAACATTGGGTTCTTTAATTGCTGCATTCGTAAATGTATTTCATTGTAATGCTATGTAATGTGATTTGTAGCATGTCATTTCATTCGGCGGGGAGGTACTGTTTGGCAATAGCTGGCTGTAACATGTTTAACCACCCTGATCTACCCCTCCTAGTGTTTGGGTCTGACTTTCTGCCAGGAGGGGGAAGTCTAAAGTAGTTAGATTTGTATAGAGGAGAGTGCAGGGAAGAGAAGGGACATGAGAGGTCCTGTCTTCATAGTGCCCATGGGAGATCGTTGCTTGATCAAAATTGGCATCACGAACAGGATGGACCTCCATAACTTAATGCAATTGGCCCCAAGTCGGACCCCCGCTGATCTGATATTGATGACCTATCCTGAGATTAGGTCATCAATAAAAATAACTTGGACAACCCCTTTAAAATTGTGGAAAACCCTTTTAATAAAATCGCCAGCCTTACACTTGTATTAAAAAAAAATTGAGATGACAGTCACTTTAAGCCATAGACATTAAATACCTTTTGGTGCATCCACAGGCCTTGTAATGATCTAATGTTTATAGCAACCAACAAACATCCTAGAATGTCCACTCTTGGAGATTAAAGAAATTTTTTCAGGAGTACAATATTAATGACCCATCGTTAGGATAGGTCATCAATATCGGACCAGTGGGGGTTTGACACCCTACACCGCCAATGATCAACCGTTTGTGGCCATGGCACATAGCACCATACATTCTATAGTGGCTGTGCTTGGTATTACACCCCAGGTCTATTGTTGTGAATGGGACTGAGCGGCACATAGGTCATGTGACCAATGAACATTACTTCAATGGCCTAGGAAGAAGCCAAAGTGCTAACCAAAGCATCAGTGGTGGTTCCAGGAGTTGGAACCCCACCAATCAGATGTTGAAGACCTATCCTGAGGAAAGGTCATCAGTATTCTACTCCCAGAAAACCTGTTTAATTATATCAGCCATATTTGACAGGTGGATAGTGGATATATTGTTAAAAAATAAATACATGTCAATAATTATGCTAAATCCAAATTATGATATTGAAAAGGTTCCAATTTTTCAAGTCACAAAGCATCTAAAAATGCTAATTAGTTAACATCTTACTGAAAGTGTTTCACACCATGAAAATATGAATTCATGAATTAAAAAAAAAAATGAAATAAAAATGTCCATATGATTTCCCCCTAGCTTGTTCTTTGTTATAAAGTCATCATCATTTTTTGAGGAATAAGCTCATCCTACAGGAATGAAAACAAATTTAATATATTTGTGGCTCATTATGTCATACTCACGTCTAGACAGAAAACACTCAAGGTCATAACTGGTACTTGAGCTAAAGAGCAGCTTGTATCAATGAATACAATAGATAAGTGCACCCAAGCTGGATGCCACTATTAAAGGGGTGTTCTCATCTTATTCAACATATTTTAAAGACATCTTAAGAAACAATGAATTTATGTATACAATACATAAAGCCTACAATATATAAAGCTGGAGAAAACTACCGTATATGCCGGCGTATAAGACGACTGGGCGTATAAGACGACCCCCAACTTCTGCCCTAAAAATATAGAATTTGGTATATACTCACTGTATAAGACTACCCCTCTCCCAAATGAAAAAAAGTCTGCTTTGATTTCAACATGTTAATTTTAATTCAAATGCATATGACATGCAGGTACTGTATATAGCAGCAAAACTGTCACTTATAAACATAAGGTTGTTTCAAACATGTACGGTAAAGCTAAAACTTTGCAAAACAAACAAGAGAGCAAGTGCCTGGTGACCATAACTGTAAGCTGCGATATTGTAACAGGTCTTGCTGGCATGACAGTTTCCCTTTAAAAGCCTTCAAAATCCTCCTGAGAATATAGAGAATAGTATGCTACTTCAGTATGCTAAGAGCAGGGCTCTCTACGCGCTGACGGGGAAAAAAAAAACACCTCACACAGTGCGGCCCCCGTATATCCGGCGTATAAGACGACCCCCCACTGTAGCCATTATTTTAAGGGGTTAAAAAGTAGTCTTATACGCCAGTATATACTGTATTTCTCTGAATTGATCCTTTTAGGTGAGAATAGAAAATAAGTATCATCACAAGAAAATGTGAAAGTCCCGACTGGTGATGTGCAGCTGTATATGTAAAACATAAGCAATGTTTGACTTAAAGGCTATGCACACCTTTGGGGGCATTTTATTACTGCACTGAGCTAAAATCATTTTTTTCAAATGTTCTTTATTAAAAATGTTGATCCCCTTTCTCTGTACAAACTTGAGATTCTCAAGTAGCATACTCTGAATTTTTACTGTGTTCCATCAGGCAGCTCAGCTGGTGGCTTCTGATCTCATAGTAACATAGTAACATAGTTTATAAGGTCGAAAAAAGACATCTGTCCATCCAATTCGGCCTGTTATCCTGCAAGTTGATCCAGAGGAAGGCAAAAAAACCCGTGAGGTAGAAGCCAATTTTCCTCACTTTAGGGGGAAAAAATTACTTCCTGACTCTAATCAGGCAATCAGAATAACTCCCTGGATCAACGACCCCTCTCTAGTAACTATAACCTGTAATATTATTACCCTCTAGAAATACATTCAGGCCCCTCTTGAACTCTTTTAGTGAACTTACCATCACCATCTCCTCAGGCAGAGAGTTTCATAGTCTCACTGCTCTTACCGTAAAGAATCCTCTTCTATGTTTTTGTGTAAACCTTCTTTCCTCCAGACGCAGATGATGTCCCCTCGTCATAGTCACAGTCCTTGGGATAAAAAGATCATGGGAGAAATCCCTGTACTGACCCCTGATATATTTATACATAGTTATTAGATCTCCCCTCAGTCGTCTTTTTTCTAAAGTGAATAACCCTAATTTTGATAATCTTTCTGAGTACTGTAGTCCACCCATTCCAGTTATTACTTTAGTTGCCCTCCTCTGAACCCTCTCCAGCTCTGCTATGTCTGCCTTGTTCAAAGGAGCCCAGAACTGTGCACAGTACTCCATGTGTGGTCTGACTAGTGATTTGTAAAGTGGCAGGACTATGTTCTCATCAAGGGCATCTATGCCTCTTTTGATGAAACCCATTATCTTATTGGCCTTGGCAGCAGCTGTCTGACATTGGTTTCTACAGCTTAGTTTGCTGTGGACCAAAATTCCTAGGTCCTTTTCCATGTCAGTGTTACCCAGTGTTTTACCATTTAGTATGTACTGGTGACTTGCATTATTCCTTCCTATGTGCATAACCTTACATTTGTCAGTGTTAAACCTCATCTGCCACTTCTCTGCCCAAGCCTCCAATCTATCCAGATCCATCTGTAGCAGTGTACTGTCCTCTTCTGTGTTAATTACTTTACACAGTTTAGTGTCATCTGCAAAAATTGATATTTTACTGTGCAAGCCTTCTACAAGATCATTAATAAATATATTGAAGAGAATAGGGCCCAATACTGACCCCTGTGGTACCCCACTAGTGACAGTGACCCAATCTGAGTATGTACCGTTAATAACCACCCTCTGTTTTCTATCACTGAGCTAGTTACTTATCCACATACAGACATTTTCTCCCAGTCCAAGCATTTTCATTTTATATACTAACCTTTTATGTGGTACAGTGTCAAATGCTTTGGAGAAGTCCAGATATACGACATCCATTGATTCGCCGCGGTCAAGCCCTAGAACTTATCCCCTCATAGAAACTGATTAAATTAGTTTGACATGACCGATCCCTCATAAAGCCATGCTGATATGGAGTTATTTGCTTATTTTCATTGAGGTACTCCAAGATAGCATCTCTTAGAAAATCTTCAAACAGTTTACCCACAACAGATGCTAAACTTACCGGCCTATAGTTTCCGGGCTCTGTTTTTGGACCCTTTTTGAGTACTGGCACCACATTTTCTATGCGCCAATCCTGAGGAACACTCCCTGTCAATAAAGATTCCTTAAATATCAGAAATAAGGGTCTGGCTATGACATTACTTAATTCTCTTAGGATAAGGGGGTGTATGCCATCCAGTCCTGGCGATTTGTCTATTTTAATCTTTTTAAGACGCCGCTGTACTTCTTCCTGGGTCAGACAGGGCACTTTTAATGGGGAATTTACTTTTATATTCTGCATTTCATCTGACAGTTTATTTTCCTCAGTGAATACAGTGGAGAAAATATTTAGTAGCTTTGCTTTCTCCTCATCGCTCTCTGCAACTCCCCCCTCATCACTCTGTAAGGGGCCGACACCTTCAGGTTTATATTTTTTACCATTTATATAATTAAAGAACATTTTAGGGTTAGTTTTACTCTCTTTTGCGATTAATCTCTCACTCTCTAGTTTGGCTGCTTTTATTTGTCTTTTACATACTCTATTTTTTTCCTTATAGTTTTTCAATGCTTCCTCCTTCTGTTTTAGTGATTTAAATGCTTTCTTTTTGTCATTTATTGCTTTCTTTACAGTTCTATTTATCCACATTGTTTTTTTCTTGTTTCTGATCCTTTTATTCCCATAAGGTATGTACCTCTCACAATTAGATATTAGGATGCTTTTAAAAATATCCCATTTTGTTGCTGTATTTTCATTTTTGAGGATTTTGTCCCAGTTAGTTAGGCCTATGGCCTCTCTTAGTTGGCTAATTTTAGCTTTTTTGAAGTTTGGTATTTTTGTTCCTCCCTGAAGAAACACTCTTTTAAATGACAATTTGAAGGTTATTATATGATGGTCACTATTTCCCAGGTGTCCCCCAACCTGCACATCTGTTGTTCTGTCAGATCTATTGGTTAATACTAAGTCCAGTATGGCTGTCCCTCTAGTCGGGTCCTGAACCAGTTGGGAAAGGTAATTGTCTTTGGTTATTTCCAAGAACCAGTTTCCTTTATGAGATGTACAGGTTTCAGTTTCCCAGTCTATATTTAGGTAGTTGAAGTCCCCCATAATAACGACCTCATTATGATTTGCCGTCTAGTCTATTTCATTAAGAAGTAGATTTTCTGTTGAATCTGGTATATTAGGCGGTTTATAATAAACTCCTATTAGTATTTTATTATTGTTTTTGGTTCCATTTATTTCTACCCACAGTGACTCCACATCTTCATGTCTCTCACTTATATCTACCCGAAGTGTGGGCTTTAGACAGGACTTAGATAAACGCAGACCCCTCCCCCTCTCTGTCCTAATAAACACTCATTATACCGTAGCTGAATTCTTATCTTACCGATAAGAATGTCACTTAAATACGGTAATGTTTATAGCCTTTTAGTAATTTAGAGATAAGGCTTATTAGCTGACCTGCACAAAGTGAAAGTGAAATACAATTTACACAGCTAGACAAACAGTTAACCCTTTCTGGTAGAATGGGTGAATTTTGTAATAAAGAAATTGAAAAAATGATTTTTAGTCCAAAATTAACAAAATGCAATCATAAAAATTGCCCCCATCGGTGTATATAGCCTTTAAAGCTCTTCATCAGGTTGGGTGTATTGCATGAGGGAATCAACCTGTGTTTCAATGTATGTATTATAGACCTATATAAATGAGTTACCTCATGGTCTTCAGGATTCACCATTGAGCAAATAATATTGATTGCTCACTGGAGAACCCTGAGGAACATGAGGTAACCCTTTTGAATGAGGCTACATACATTGAAAGACTGATTGCATGGAGAAGTGAAGCTCCGAGAGTGGACTCTGTATTGTTGGTTGTTGTTTCATGAGAATGAATCAGTGGCCATGCTATGGCAAATGTCTGTACATTTGGGGCAAAACTTGTTCTCCCAACATAGGCCCAAACATTGGGGGAGAGTTATCAAAAGTGTTGTAAAGGGAAACTGGCTTAGTTGCCCATAGCAACCAATCAGATTTCACCTTTCATTTTTCAGAGCTTCTTTGGAAAAGTGGAATCTGATTGGTTGCTATGGGCAACTAATCCAGTTTTCCTTTACACCAGTTTTGCTAAATCTCCCCGATTGTGTGAACTTAACCTTACATATTGCCAAGTTTATTTATAAAAGCCTGAGAATGCAGGCTATGACTATTACGTACATTCAATCAATGTTCATACTCAGCAGAAGACAATTTCAGGAATACAGGGTGTTGGTATCTGGTTGATATAAAGCAGACCATACCATACCTCCCAACCATCCTGGATCCAGACCTATATTCCAGTGGCTGTTCCGCGGTCCCAGGTGGGCCGAAGTATGTCCTGCTCTCAACTGTCTCTGTGTCTCTAAAAAAATTTACTACGCGTGCCACTGCTATTGTCCTTCTCTGTGATTTTCAAAAGTTTGGAGGCATGCCATAACTTGGTTGCCATGACTACCTGGTACTTGGAATTCATATTGGGGCAGATTTACTAATACTATCTAAGAGGAAGATTAGTCAGTCTTAAAAGATCACTGAGTTTTCAGAAAACTTTTGACATGTCATAGAGACATGTTAGTGGGGGTCTAAATGCTGAGACCCTACCGATCGGTAGAACGAGGAGAGAGAAGTGCTCAAATATCATGCTTTTTCTCCTCATTGAAGCAGAGGAAGCACAACGGGTCCTCGGACTTTCTATTGAGTCTATCTCTCTTCTTCTTCTGCAGTGAGGAGAGAGAGCACCAATATGTAAGCACTTCTCTCTCCTCTTTCTAGAGACCTGTGGGGGTCTCAACACTCAGACCTTGCTCCACCGATCAAAACTTTTGATAGGTCACTTTGACCTATCAAAAAAGCTTTCTGGAAACACAGTGAGGCTTTAAACTGTGTCATATTTATCACAGTGGTTGATGCTGGATGTGAAATCTATCTCATTTTTAATCCATAGTTTATGCCACCTATAAATTGGGTTAGTTTTACTCTGAAAATGCACCAAAACTTTGGTGTGTTTTGTGATGCATGGAGGCCTATTGAAGCCATTTTATCTTTCCTGTGAAAATACATCCCCTTGTCAGACAAAGGTTTAAAGGGCAGCAGATGAGTACCTATGAAACTGGCTGACCTGTTACATGTACACTTGGCAGCTGAAGGCATCTGTGTTGGTCCTATGTTCATAAGTGTGTGGGCGTTGCCATTACCCCTAGGGGCTCAGTTTTCTCTGCAACTGCTGCACCCTCTGCTGTCACCCCCCCATCACTGACCCTGCCTACTTGCGCGGCCCGTCCTAGGCAACGTCATACAACTGGACGACAGTCCCTATCCTAGATACGTGCTGGGGTGTACAGGGAGGGGGAACAACGGGAGAAAACAACAGACAAAAGACAGTACACACAGAATACGAATGTCGCTAAGCCGAGGTCAAACCAGGAAGTCACATCAATGCCAGGGGAACAAGCAAGAGCAAAGTCAAAACACACGCCGAGGTCAGAAGCCGAGAAGTAACGCAGTACCAGGGGATGAGACGAGGACGAGGTCAAGTTCAAAACCGAAGTCAAACACAATAGTCACAGCAGTAATCCAAATCGCAGGTGACTGAAGAAGACCAATCACAGGCAACCTGTGGCCAGCAGACTACCTGTTAAATAGGCCCACAGGTGGGTCATGTGACGTGGCCAGCATCACATGATCCCAATACTGACTCTCCGAAGGTGAACGCTGGCCTATACACGCCCGCGCTCACCTGCCCTGCCTGTATGTCATTAAAGGGCTGCATCCTCCAGCAGCACCAGGAAGTGTGCTCTGCTGAAGTCGCCCCTCCTTCTGTACACCAGTAGGGAGCGAACGTACGCTGGGAAGCATACGCTGCCGGGTTCGCCTCGCTCCCTGTACGCAAGTGGGGAGCGGCCATACGACGGGAAGCGTACTCTGTTGGATAATCCCTGCCCCCTGATCTCCATGGAAATGGGGACGCCTGCTGCGTCCTCATTTGGTTCTAGAGACCGGCGGCACAGCAAGTGGTCAGCCAGTTTCATAGGTACAAATCTGCTGACAGATTTCCTTTAAAAAGATTAGAAAAGTGTCTAAAACAGTTGATAAATGTACTACAAGGCATGTATGTGATTTTTGCATCAAATTGTGACAAGAGGTGGCGCATTTTCAATATTAAATCTGCCCCATAGTTGAATAGATGCACCAAACTATTATCCATACAGGCCCCTGATCCTCACATGTAACTTACGGTACATTACAATATATATTTCAATACCTTCATGACTACTTAGACAGGTGAGATGTGTCCTCGCAGTGGCTGTGTGGTTTTGCTGCTCAGTTCATGGTAGGAATCTCCTGAGGGCTTTGTTCTTGTACACGGTTTTTCCAGTCCAGTTAAATTGCATTGCTCCAATCAAGGTATAAAGCAGAGCAAGCATCCCTCGCAACGGATACAGTAATAAGATTTCATGTCATTTCTGGCCCAGTGACGCAAATGCAAGTTTAATTACGGAAAGCTGATAAATCCCATTGGGTAGTTAGTGAGTACATGTGGTAACGATGTGCTTTCTAACTGAATTCTAGGACATGGGGGTAACATCTCCGTCAGGCGACCACCTTATTAGTGTGCGTCCAGAAATTGCTGGACAGGGAAGCTACTTATACCCAGGGACGCTGATTATCTCTGTAGATCTTGTTATAGTATTCCTGGCAACGTTGAAAGGAGCTTCTAATATTGCAAGCACATCAGAGGTGTTGTCTCACCACGAATTGACAGGGGCAGTCACTTCTAACCCCCGTACACAGAAATTACAGGTGTACGCTGTAATGTCTAATGATTTTAATGCACTTTTCTAATTTATTAAGCCCAGTTATTACCATATTTATTGTATTATTTTATTTGTCAGGTGAAAGAGAAAAGAAGCTAAACCTATATTTATAACTGAACACCGGGGTAATTAGATAAGACAAGGTCATACCTTCAGCTTATATAGGTAATTGAAGAGCACATTTTACAATTAATATATTGTTATATTATATATTATATATTTATGCACAGCCCAACGACAGGAGCGATTGGGTGTCTTGGATGGTTTTTGTAAAGGTCTCAGCCTGGGGCATAGCTAAAGGCTCATGGGCCCTGGTACAAGAGTTCTTCCCTCAGTGCTTTGTGGCCAAGTACAGGGAAACACATAGCCTTCGTGCTACCTGAGGCAAAGATTGAAATGGCACCCTCCATACCAAATTCTTGACCTAACCCCTTCCCCCAGCCAGAGGTGTAACTTGACCAGCTTGCACTTTCTATAATACCAGTGTCTTATGTGGCACAAGGGTCTTGGGTCCCTTCAAGCTCCTGGGCCTGGTAGCAACTGCTACCTCTGCACCCCCTATAGGTATGCCACTGGTCTCATCTCTCTAGGACGTACCGTTCTTGAGATATTACCCAAAAATGCAAATATGGCACTATCACATGACCAGTATTAGCCAAAAGAAACTCGCAGGTCCTTTACGCTTTGCCTCAGTGACATACACACAGTTGTAACCCAGGTTTAAACACTCAGGCATTTTTCTCCACTTTTGTACGCCATTGTTAATGGAGCGAGCCACTGTGGATGTCACTGTTAAGGGGGCGGAAATGCAGTGGAGGGCACTGTTAAGGGGCAGGGCACTGTGCAGGTCACAGTTAAGTGGGCGGGCGCTGTGTACAGTAGGTCACAGTTAAAGAGGACCTTTCATCACTTTTTGAAATACAAACTAAAGGATCTACCTTATAGGGCGGCCCCCACTGATGCCCTCTCTGTTTTTTTTTTCCAAAAGAGCCCCCCGTTCGTCCACAGGATCCCCCGTTGTATGTGGCGCGGATTATGTTAATTATTAGTATCGGAACAGGGAGGAGGAGACTCCCTGTTCCTCAGTGGGCGTTTCCTTCTCCCTGGCTTTGAGTGCGATCCAATCAGAGCGGA
Organism: Rhinella marina; assembly: GCA_900303285.1. Lineage (NCBI taxonomy): Eukaryota > Metazoa > Chordata > Amphibia > Anura > Bufonidae > Rhinella > Rhinella marina. The sequence goes on along the minus strand of ONZH01027035.1, from coordinate 118,963 downwards.
CCGCTCACAGCCGGGGAGAAGGAGCTCAAGTTCTCGCGAGATTCCCGCTCCAGAAGCACGCAAGAACTTGAGCTCCTTCTCCCCGTCTGTGAGCGGTCCACTCTGATTGGATCGCGCTCAAAGCCAGGGAGAAGGAAACGCCCAATGAGGAACAGGGAGTCTCCTCCTCCCTGTTCCGATACTAATAATTAACATAATCCGCGCCACATACAACGGGGGGTCCTGTGGACGAATGGGGGGCTCTTTTGGAAAAAAAAACAGAGAGGGCATCAGTGGGGGCCGCCCTTTAAGGTAGATCCTTTAGTTTGTATTTCAAAAAGTGATGAAAGGTCCTCTTTAAGGGACAGCTGCTGTGCAGGTCACAGTTAAGGGGGTGAGGCACTGTGGAATTTATTGTCATGGGGAACTCGGTGAATATCTTTTGACCACACACACAAATATTAAATAAAATAGACAAGCTACACCCATGCAAAGCCGGTTCATTCTGTCTACTGTGGTACATATTAGAGCCTGATTGCTGAGTTGTTGCGCCTCATTTCTCATCAGCTGATATCACTATGGCTGCTTTCACACGGCTGCAATGATTAGACCTCCCGCAGTCTAATCATTGCAGCTGTGTGAAAGTAGCCAAAGTGATATCAGTTGATAAGAAAATATTTAGACCACTATAGGACCATATGGTGATTGAAATCTGCTTCAGTAGAACTGAAGGAAGCCTGGGTATGGTTGTAATATGAACACTGAAGAGTGCCTCTATTACAGTCATGTGAAAGCGGCCTAAGGCCTCGTTTACATTTTCATTTTTCACGTGTGCTACGTAGACACATTTTCCTTGGTAGCACACTTACAGTACCCACTGATTTTAATGCTTTTCTTTGCACATCTGTGGTTTTCCGATGGCCATAGGTCAGTGAAAAAAACATGGATACATATACTACTTTGGTCCGTGATGTGGACTAAACAGGCTAAATCTATGAAAAACCACTGACACAACATGTATGGCATGCAAGTTTGGTCCGTTTTTCACAGATTGTTATGATGAGACGCTCTGCAAATTAATTTTCAGCTGAGCAGTGTCCATGGAATACAGATCACACATGGAGGACAAAAAATGGACACATGGACCAAACAGGAATCTTTCACAATCATCTTCACGGATGAAACAAGGATGGATGAATTATTTCATGAATGTCAAACAGCCACGGAAATGGGAATGAAGCCTAATGCTCAATGCAGATTCTACTTGTGGAGCACTTGTGCCATATACGCTGAGAAAATCTGTTGACATGTACTCAGATGTGGCCATAACATATTGTTTGTCAATAGGGTATTTTTTGCATACCTTTGGCCAGTACGTATATGGCGAAAAGATATAATATAGTGAATGTTACAGAATATTATTTATGCTGTGAAACTTAATGGCAGAGAATACAGCTGTAATAACTAAATTAACCAAATTCACAGCAAGTTTCATTTGATAGTGACTCTGCCACCGAGTTGTTAATGAAAGAGCAGATTTTGGTAAGTGAGGGATGTATGGGAGACTAATTATTGATGTGACTGATGGACAATGGCCATATCAAGTCTGTAAAGGTTGTCATAAAGAGAATATGTCACCAGTGACCTCCCTATCCAGCTGTTTTCATAGACACGTAGTTGTGGATCACCTGATAAAAAAGCAGTTTTTTTTCTTTGCTGATCTGAAGCTCTGTTCCCAAGTTATGACACATTTTTAAAAATATGTAAATTTGGCCTTTGGTGCAATGAGAGAATATATATTTAATTTTACAATATTGTTATTTTCTATTCATATGTGCATGTTTTTAGTATATACAGAATTACAATATTGCCAGTTATGTATCGGGCTTCTCCTCACTATGTTAGGCGGAGAATTCCGCCTAGCAGTGAGCCTGGTGACATCACCGGCACAGATGAGCGGTCTATAGCACTTCCGGAGGCTGTTTTGGAGGCGGGCACTATGAAGAAACAAACACATACAGACGGAGTAAAGATTCATCAAACTGAACACCAAGATGACGGTGCATGAATTGCAATAAAAAACGTGACTAGTCTGTGCACAATAGGTCTCAACCACTCATAAACTAATTTTTAGGCCATCATAGCAAGTCACCACTTTGTACGCACTATACGCCAATCCGAAATAAATATCACAAAAACTTTCAAAAATACCAACAGGACAAATCCAAACACATTCACAGCAACAGAGGAATATGAAACCACATCCCCCCACTCAGACCTATTAAGGCACACAGATTCCACACATATTCAGAGTGGAGAAACCAGTAACTACACCCTTGATCACAACCTGTCACAATTCTCAACACAAAACAGAAATAGAACCAACCTTGAGTACATTAATTCAGCATCCCCATTAGACTATCACACAACCACATATATCACTTGCACCACAAGCACTAACCAATCGCAAAAGAGAATTTGTAGAAGAAACCGAGAAGGACTCAAATACAAAATAGGAAAGACACAGTAGAGGATGATGCAATTATTAATTTGAGTTCAGTTCAACCAAGTTCAGCAAAAACTCGACTCACGTAAAGATTTAAAGTTTGCATCTAGTACTCCACTTAATAACTTTGATGTATACATAGGGGTAGAAAAGTATATTAAAAAACTATATCTATGTCTTGTGGCATTCTGTAAGATTGTCTGTATGATGCCATTCAGTCTGGACTGGTAGGAGCTAATACACACTCATCTTTGATAGGATTTAAATTAGTATCCTCCTGCTAACAAAAGTAGCGGTTACGAGGTTTCCTGGTCGGGGCACTAGGGCCTCATGGTAATGCCTGACGTATTGGCACCAGTGCACAGCAGACATCCAGGTGCCTTTCAGATGGACTACTAGAAGATGAAGAAAATATATCATAAGCTATAACTCATCTCTGGTACAACTCAACTACTAATTATTGTAATAATTGCATTCCGTATAATGTGGGCAAGTAGAGAGTCCAAACATTTCCCCCCTGACCACCAGCTTTGAAACTCCCATTTCAGGACCCCTACACTGGTCATATTTGGTATCTGAACGACCAGCCTGATGAAATATGCATTATTAAAACATATCAGGGCCCGAATATCCATTAGTGTGGATGGGAAGACATGTTTTATTAATATTTTATGCGTGCCAGCTGAGGCATAGGGGTGGAGCATGCACCCATAATGAAGGCCTTCCCAGAAGACTGGGCCAAGAATGGGAGGGAGACTCTGCCAAAAGGGGATAAAAATGTCAGGTTTCGAACCTTTCATTGACACAAGTCAGGGATCCGACCAACATTGGGTTGTGTTCAACGTCCTCCAGTCCCCGTAACCAGAATGGACTCTTATCGCACAATTCGCTGAGTAGTAAGAACCTTTCTGTTTTTATCGTTTTATTTTTATAACTGTTTTGCACACATTTATATATGTCTCTTATTTCGTTTAATTTTTGTAACTAAGTGTTGTACCTTCTTAGTACATTAAAGCACATCTTTAATGGTTTTGCCTTGTGCCCTGAATGACCCCAGTAACCTCCATTTTTTAAGTTTATGAGTGCGGCTTGTGTTACTGTGTATTTGCTATAAGTGTGGCCTGTGCTACTGTGAGTCTGCTTGCGAGTGGGGCGCTGTGGGGTTTTCTATGAGCCCCTAATTAATTGGTGTATTAATTTAAAGGTCATAGATGGTAGCAGTGTGTTGGGGTGCACAAAAGGCTGTGTCAGGGTGTGATTGAGGCTCAATCTGAGGCCTGTATGTAGTGGCATGAGAGATTGAGTGCGTGGAATAGATCAACCCTTGGCAGTCGCCAAGGGTCACATGACAGGGCAGTTCCCGTACGTGACACTTACTATTTGAGGAATCAGACTGAACACGAAAGTGTGCTCCCTTCAGTGTACAAGTATATATATGCTGCTGGGCAAAGAATGTAGTTGTCTTTCTTCGTGAACACCGGTAGGTTCATCCTTGGCTCAGCCTGTTATAATAAGAGCTATGAGACTGGGGGTGTGCCGTGTGCATAATACTTTAGAGTGCAATTAGTGTCTTTTGTAGACCGTTACTTGCACTCTACTTAGTCATTTGTTGGTGTGCCCCCTGTTCTACATGTGTGCATAATACTTCCCCCTTGAAAAAATCCTGCATACACCTGTCAGGATAATGCAACAACCGTCACACACAAAGAGGGATATAATTTCCCAGACTCACTATTTCTACCTACTTGCATGGTCAACCTGGGCAGTGACCCCGCAACTGGGCAACAGTCCCTACAATGAAATATGCGTGAGGACGACACACAAATAGGGAAAAACAAACAGACAAACGCTAAGAGAATAGTCGTACGGTAAAGGGTCAAATGCCAGACCAGAGGTAAATGAGAAAACCAAACACTCCAAAAAGTCAGAACCAAGAGGTCAATACAATACCTAATTGCCAGAAGCCAAAAAACATAGTCATGCAGTGTCCCACATATTATGTGTGTAAAAAGGGACACTACAAACTGTATTTTGTATAGCCATGTCACTCTTGATAGCCATGTCATTGTAAACTGTATTTAAATGAATAAAGTGTTGTAAGAACATCCTAGGCAGCAATATCAATTTCCACCACTAGATGGTGCTGACCAGAAACATATATACCACTCCCCTCTATGACTGAGAGAGAGGAGGTAGTGAGTCAGTAGTAGAGAAGCATGTGAGGAAGGCAGAAGCAACCTAAGCTATGTGCAGGAGGAGAGAGTCGCCCTAAAGGCCGCCATTCCTGCTGCACACTGGCCATGTCACAGCTACCTGATGTCAACTTACCATTTCTTGGCCACTAGAAACTGGCATGAACTGGATTGCAGGCCTGTCAAAGGTAAACGCTGAGCTCATCAGCTTCATGGACTTTGTCAGCAAATACTTATAGTGACTGGGAGTAGCTCCACAGCACCCGGACACAGATACAGCAACTTCTAGCTAAAGTTGTGATTTAATGACCTACTGAAAACCCCAACGGACAGTCAGGTTTCTACTATAGTAACACGGTGCGGAAGTATTAATTCCTGCAGTGCAGGGCCAACATACCCTGCAATATTAATCTCATTTTATCCAGAGCCAAGACTAGTTTTATCAGGGGACTGACTGAGAGGAGAATTAAAAGAGTAACAGGAATTAAAGTTACAGTAACTAAAATTACTGCCTTAGAAGCCTTACAACATCAATCTATAACATCTGCTGTCTATTGAAGAAAGTGTAATCTGTAACATCTAACCTCAAGGCAAAAGTAAAGAGTTTATTGTTTATCACAAGCTGCCTCATTATTACTACTAAAGGGTGTGTCTACCTTAAGACACTGGCGTCACGACAAACCAGGACCCAGCCGACTGACACTGCCAAAATTACCACCCAGGGCACCTCGTCTCACCATCCGGCGGAGTCCTGCGTACAGAGTGTGCCCCGAGGGAAGTTGTGTCCACCCTCCACGCAACTGCACGCCAGTCCAGGGGACACTACTGAAAACCGTGAGTAAACCATCGGCAACACCACACTGTGACATATCCCTGACGCTCACGTGTTCCCCCTGTGGTACCGGCTCGCTGCAGTCACAATACTAATCCGGAAATCCAAAGCCAAATGAGTCTTCAATATGACAAGGGAACAACAGGGGAAGCCAGAGGACAAGAAAGTCACTATGCACATGCAGGCAACGGACTTATATACTGAGGAGGAAGCAGCTCGCATCAGCGTCCCTCATTGCCACCTCAATGGCTCGGGGCTCTGATGCTCAGCATCAACACCCCTGTAAAAGAGTCTATTAATTGGGTTTTGTAAATCAGACAAAAACCACCAGTGGTTAAATAATGGGGTCTTGGGTTCATGTCTGACCATGGACAACATCTGCATGGGGTCTGCATTTTCTCCCTGTGTTTGCATGGGTTTCCTCTAGGTACTCCAGTTTCCTCTAGCACTCCAGAGGCATACTAATACAGAATTTAGATTGTGAGCCCCACTGGGGACAATGAGTAATGATAATGTCTGTAAAAAGTGCTGCAGAATATGCAACAGGAATAAATAAACCCCTTACATCTGAGGGGTTGTTCCTGCAGCATGTGCATGGGCTTCTACAAATTCATTCAGAAGTCTAGATCTAGAACAGTCTCTGGAACAAATCTGCAGCTTGAGAACATCCCCTATTAGATATTTGCTATACATATCCAACAGGGAGTGTTCCCTACCCCCACCCCTTTGGGTAGCATGCAATCTATAAAGATATACATTGATCAATCTGTTAGTTTGCACTTTAAACAAAGCATATTAAGACTATCAGAAGTAAAACCAATCATACAGAGGTACAAGAGATGTTAAGGGAACTGCTGGCTGCAGGGAACTGTTCAATTAATGGATGCATTGCGGCCTGTTCCCAGCTAAACCATAAATGTTTATAATGGTTATGTATTATGAGCCCGTGCCATTATATTACTCTCTTTACCTCTGCAATGCTGCTGATTTCCACTAAACATCAACTAGAACTTACTGCATCCATTTCTACTAGAACAATGAGGAAACCTGAGGACGGAGCAATTATTGGATTTTCTGTTTCATCTTCTCTCATCGTCTGCGGAGGCACCGATATGACCGGCTGAACAATGTACAATACAATTCAATTCAAAGCCATTACATTTCAAGGCTGTTTGAAAATAAATTCTATAGACCCCAGAACCAGTCTTTCCAGAGGCTCAGTCAAGCGCTGCAGAAGAAAGGAAACATATTATAAAAGAATTCTCCAGGCAAGGCCCAATTTTACTGAAACTGACAGACACAGGGTGAAATGAAATATCTAAAAGTGAATTTCTATGATCTTTGGATCTTGTCAGAGGTATCGCAGAAAAATAAAATAAAATTGATCATCCGTCTGTATCATATCCAGATTCATTTATGCCACCGGTACAGAAGTAAAGTAAAAAAGCTTTATTCAAAGGGAACAATTCTTTACAAAGACCAGAAGGGTACATGGTACATATACTGCTATCAAATGCTGATACTGTTAGGCCCCATTTAGACGGCCGTATTATTGCAGACCCGCAATAATACGAGGGCCGCCCGGCGTGTGTTCCGCACGCTTGGAACACACGCCGGGCAGCCACATTCAAAATATTGTGGAATAGATACGGCCCCATTCACACGGTCATGTGAATGGGGCCTTATACTGATATGAACATATATTTACTGCACTGATGAACTCCTATTAATTTGCTGATTAGAAATATTAACCATTTTGCTGCCAAACAGTCCCATAAAGAGGACCTTTCACCTCTCCTGACATGCCTGTTTTAATAGGTTCATGCATTCCCCATGTAACAATTCTGGAACATTTATTCTTATGTCTCTATGTTGTGCCATTCCTTTATTATTTCTACTAGAATTTATGAATGAACTGATAGCAGTCTGCAGTAAGGGTACAGAGGGGAGGTAAGAAGTTGGGGGGGAGGGGGTGTCCCTGCATAGTCTGACAATGGCAGCATTGATTGGATAGAGTGAGTTTGTGCAGCGACAAACCCCAACTGGTTACCACCCCTCTGTACCCTTACTGCAGACTGCTAGCAATTCATTCATAACTTCTAGTAAAAATAATAAAGGAATGGCAAAACATAGAGTCATAAGAATTGGTGCTTCGGAATTGTTATTACATGGGGAATGCATGGAGCTATTAAAATTGGCATGTCAGGAGTGGTGACAGGTCCTCTTTAAAGATTGTTTAGATTTTTCAAATATCCATGACACCAGGGCAGATGTTAATAGTCAGGCCTCAATCTTCAGTTTATGTGCATTCCATTTCCACGAGGTTGCAATTAAAATTTTTGGGGACTTGTTGAATTTAATTAAAGGGGTTCTCCAAGTTTAATTTATTGATGACCTATTCTCATCCATGACACCCGGCACCCCCGCCGATCAGCTGTTTGAGGAGGAGGTGCACGCCATAACAGCTGCTCGGCGGGGGTGCCGGGTGTCGGACCCCCGCTGATCTGATATTGATAACCTATCCTGAGGATAGGTCATCAATAAATTTAGCTTGGAGAACCTCTTTAAGCTAGCATATAGGTGATCAGTACACCAGTAGCTAGGCTAGGGTAACAATTTGCCTGGGAGTGGTAATACAATATTAAGAATCAGACCTCAATTGTCCATGTAAATTCCGTTTCCACACGGTTGCAATTACATTTTTTTGGGACTTGTTGAATTTAATTACAGATAAGGTAGACAAGATAAGCTAACAATTCACCTGCGAGTTTTAACGCAATATTGAGTGTCAGGCCTCAATCATCTGATTACATATGTTCAGTTTCCACATGGTTGCAATTAAATGTTTTGGGGATTTGTTGAATTTTTGGAAGCTTTGGAATATGATAACGCATAACACACGTGTTCGGCACAGTGTGATATTAAATACGCTGTATGTTTACGCTGTCATATGAATTTACCTATACAGATGCGTCCATTCTTAACTGATCTCCAAACTCAGAGTGGTGTCAATTTTGTCCTCAATTGTCCATGTAAATTCCGTTTCCACACGGTTGCAATTAAATTTTTTTGGGACTTGTTGAATTTAATTACAGATAAGGTAGACAAGATAAGCTAACAATTCACCTGCGAGTGTTAACGCAATATTAAGTGTCAGGCCTCAATCATCTGATTACATATGTTCAGTTTCCACATGGTTGCAATTAAATGTTTTGGGGATTTGTTGAATTTTTGGAAGCTTTGGAATATGATAATGCATAACACACGTGTTCGGCACAGTGTGATATTAAATACGCTGTATGTTTACGCTGTCATATGAATTTACCTATACAGATGCGTCCACTCTTAACTGATCTCCAAACTCAGAGTGGTGTCAATTTTGTCCTGACAGCAAAACAACATGATATTGCGAGATTGTAACTAAACTCTAAATAACTGTAATACAGGTCACAACCACTGGGCGGTGAGTGCTCCACATTTAGCTTATCGCTCAAGGTGCAGAGCAGCTAGCCTCAGACATGAGGTATTTATCGGCAGACCCAGCTAAATTTGGTGAGATCTATTGAGAATATTAAGTATGCAAAAGTCAAACACATGAGTAAAAAGGAATACTAAATCCAGAATCCAAACATCATGTGTGATACTGTCTGCTGAGCTGTGTATCAATGTGATAGTCTGCTGAGCTGGGTATCTAATCTTATCCAGTGTGATACTGTCTGCTGTTGTTAATCCAATGCTATCTTGTGTGATACTGTCTGCTGATCTGTGTAGCTAATCCTATCCTGTGTGGTATTGTCTGCTGAGCTGTGTATCTAATCCTATCCTGTATGATGCTGTCTGCAGAGCTGTGTATCTAATCCTATCCTGTATGATGCTGACTACTGAGCTGCTAAACTGTTTATCTAATAGTGCCATGTGTGATAATGTTTGCTGAGTGGCTGCATCTAATCCTGAGGATTTCAGGAGAGGAGTGTGCTGATCTTGTGGAGGTCACAGGGTGAGACTTACACAGTGGAAGGAGCAGGGTCCTCCCAGCAGCACAGAGGATTTCAGGAGAGGACTGTGCTGATCTTGTGAAGGTCACAGGATGAGAGTTACATAGTGGAAGGAGCAGGGTCCTCCCAGCAGCACAGAGGATTTAAGGAGAGGAGTGTTCTGATCTTGTGGAGGTCACAGGGTGAGAGTTACACAGTGGAAGGAGCAGGTCCCCAGCAGCACAGAGGATTTCAGGAGAGGAGTGTACTGATTTTGTGGAGTTCACAGGATGAGAGTTACATAGTGGAAGGAGCAGGGTCCTCCCAGCAGCACAGAGCATTTCAGGAGAGGAGTGTGCTGATCTTGTGGAGGTCACAGGATGAGAGTTACATAGTGGAAGGAGCATGTTGTATGTTGCATGAGTATGTTGTTGTCACTCAGACATCATTTACTATTGCTGTCATTGTGTGCCACAGCTTGGGGATGAGGGAGGGGGAAAAATTCATTAAAAAAACAACAAAAAGAGATAACAAATTTTCCTAAAAATTCCTAGGAGGCTAAAGGGGGTTATATACCAACATTCAGGGCAACTGGAGCAACTTTGTTTTTTTTTAAGTTTATATATATATATATTTTTTTTTTTTTTGCTGAAGCCATTTTACTCATCATTTGGATATTATATAAACGCCCATTAAGTCCATGCACCACAATATGGTAATTGGGGTGTGTACGATGGGGTGTGATATACGTCATGCTGTCGTGGAAGATGAGATGTCTTCAGGAATGAAAGGAGAAGCACCTTCAGGACCTGACGCTACAAAGCCAGCAAGCATAGTATATAGTACAGCTATAGATGTTATGTGCAGTACAGAGCCTTTGTGCTTCTCTATAATTCCTACTATCACTGCCACTCAGCATAATAATGAATAAGATGAAATTTATCCATATATATTACTGGAAATTAGTTAAACAAGTCACCTATACACCTGACAATATCTTGTGTAGAAACCCTCATTCTTCCATAATGGAAAATGTACACCCCCAACAAACTTAAACTAAGACCAAAACAAAAATGTTCAATTTAAGCCTTTCTGATATTTCCCACCTCAGAATAAATCATCATTGTGGTGAATCCCTATGTAATCTCCACAGAAGATTACTTTTGCCTAATTCCTCTTTTCCACAAGGTCTTCTCCTCCCTGTACACCCAGAATTACCCCAACAAGGCTTTATTATCGCTGACATTAGCAGCAAGTACAATTTATGGTTTATTTCTCCACCGAGTTCATATTAATTTCCACAAAACTGCAGAGTTTATGGAGAATTACGGGCACCACTGCCACCCCAGATATAAAGGTCCTATCCCCTGCCCCCATGCTGTAATAATACAGCACTAGAAGACGCCGCCATGAATGTCTCCATTCCTCTGGACACTACACCACCACTCCTGATGCCCATATCACAGTGTAGATGGCAGAGCAGGTCCATGGACCACTGGCAGGCAGGTGCCACCTGAGGCTTCCATGACCTCTGACCTCATGACACCTGCACACGACCAACTGTCGTTCATTTTCAACTGTCAGTGGCAGCGACTGGACTGAACCCGACAGGAGAAGAGAGAATGGCGTCCACTGGACACAGAGGAGACGACAAGGATAGAGAAGAAAAGAAGAGGAAGAGGGAGAAGGACAGCGAGAGCTCCAAGGAGATGAAGAGGAATAAGAGAGAAGAAAAGAAGAGAGACAATGACAAGAGGAAGAGGGAAGAGGACCACAAGAGCGGATCCAAGGAGATTAAGAAGAGGAGAGGAGAGAAGGCCAGAGTACTGGAGGATGAGGAGCCAAGAGCCAGCAGCAGCCAGGACCCTGGAGCACCCAGTCCCTACCCCAAATTAAACCTCACTCGCTTCAACATCCATCGGGTGCTGGGTAGAGGCGGATTTGGTGTAGTAAGTTTTATAACTTCTTATTTCCTGCTATAGGGACCGTGATCCTAATTCTACATGATTTCCATCTCCTGTGCAGCTAGATGGAGTCAATTGTCTTCTGTTATCAGCCATTTCACACTCCTAAGAGTCTAAGGGTCCATTTCTACATTGGGATGAGTGACAGGCATTCCAGAAAGTTCTCTGCTCCTATGTTCAGTCCTATCTATCTCTAGTGCTGAGACCTTCCAGTAACATTACCACCCCTATCTACAATGTCCTCTAGTTATTCCTATGTGATATGGTAAGAGAAAAATCCCAGTACCTTCCCAAGAACATACACCACCTATGTCCGCTCACTCATTTCCTCCACAGATAAAATGCATAGGGATCATTCACTGTGTGACCGACTATTCTAAGCCCCTGTGAGGAAATTGCAGGGTGTCCTAGTACAATACAAGGGTCGGGGTCTGGATAGGGCCAACCTTCTCAGGGTGGAAACTCCATGGTTCAGTTACTTAGTGCAGGATATCCAGTGCAGAGAGTAACAGGGTAAGGATACCCCAAATGTTTGGTGCAGTTAGGATTTACCAAAAGACCCTTTTATTCTGTGTGTTCCAAAACTGAACATTTACTATGTGGATCAGTAAGGGGAATATTTACTATGTGGATCAGTAAGGGGACTGGGATTAGGTGTATAGCTATGTTTTGGGCAAAGTTAGGGACATGGCCTAGTGCTGAAAAAATTTGCTGCGGCCCACAATTTGTCCCTCTTTCTCCCTTTACAAAGTTGATAGGTATGTATAAGGGTCGGGGTCTGGATGGGGCCATCCTTATCAGGGTGGAAACTCCATGGTTCAGTTACTTAGGGCAGGATATCCAGTGCAGAGAGTAACAGGGTAAGGATACCCCTATGTTTGGTGCAGTGAGGATCTTCCATAAGACCCTTTAATTCTGTGTGTTCCAAAACTGAACAGTCATTCTTACTGAAGGGCCTGCTATATGGAAATACAGGATCTTATAGTTTAATTCCTATCACATCATAGTCCTTTTAAATTACTGGTAATGGGGATTAATGCTCAATGTTCTTTTTTCACCTCTTATGTGGTTATTGTGAACAGATTTTTTAAACAAATTGGATTAAATATTAAAATGTTGATACTAGTGGTTTCCCTTTTATACCTCTCTTGATGTGGTGTAACATTAGGGTCCCATGATTAGTGACCCATATCTATATAGACCTTATCAGGATTTTATTTTGTGATTGTTACTTTTGTACAGCTGTAGGGTCTGGATGTTACCTAACTGACAACCACTTCCCTCATTCAATGGGGCTGCATAAAAAACGAAAATGGCTCAATGTGAATTCCATATCTGTATGTCCAAAATAGAATGTGTCCTATTCTTGTCCTCGTTTTACAGACGAGGACAAGCATTGTTAGAATGGATCCACAAAAAATGTGGATGTAAAACGGATGTCACATGGATGTCATCCATTCTTTTTGCAGATTCATGTTTTGCAGACCGCAAAATACATACGGTCGGGTGAATGAGCTCTTAGTCAGGTGAATAGCCAGAAACCCCTGGAGATAAATCCCCCATTTAAAAAACGTAGGAGTATTCCCCTGTGACCACTTCCATTTATCTTCCTCAGGTGGTCCTGGCATCAGTCCCCCGCCGAAACATCTACATGGCCATTAAGATTATCAACAAAAGAGGGGACAATGCAGCAAGTTTAATGAGAGAGCGGCGGATACTCCTGGTGGCCCGAGCCTGCCCGTTCCTGTGCCATCTCTATGCCGCACATCAGACACAGGAGCGAGCCTATTTCGTCACCGAGTATCTGTCCGGCGGCAGCCTGGAGGATTTAATCGATCTGTGTGGCTACTTAAACATCAACAATGTCAGGTGAGAAAATGACCGATCAGGAGACAGAGAGGAAAACACTGAAAAGAAAGTGACTGACAGATGGAAAATAAAAGGAGACATGACAGGTCAGACTGAGATGAATGCAGAGAATGGAGGGAAAACAGGCCGTCATAAACAGCGCCTCCGCTCTGCTGGTGGTGACAGACAATATGGTAGTAACATAATATTAGGGAATTGCTAGAGAAGGATTTCATGTAATTGACTACACCCTGTTCTCTCCATCAGATTCTACACAGCAGAGATTGTGTGCGGCCTCCAGTTCCTCCATGGACACAACATCGTCCACAGGTAAGAAGAACTTCCCCACATCTCCCTATTTCCCTGTAATGGTAGAAGTAATGCACCCAGCTTTCCTAGAGTCCTGATGTCCCATGTCTCCTATGTCACTGTCTCACTGGACAGATTCACCATTGTCTTTTCTTCATGTGTCACCTTATTTTAGAGACATAAAGCCAGATAACATCATGCTGGACAGAGATGGACACATCCGCATCATTGACCTGGGTCTTGTACAAGACGGCGTCACCTCTTCCAGTAAGACCAGTGGAGTGACGGGCACAGATGTGTATATGGCCCCTGAGGTGATTGCCGGATTGGAGTATGACACAGCAGTTGACTGGTGGAGCCTGGGGATTGTAGTGTCCAGGATGTCATCGGGATGCTCCCCATTTTACTATGGCTCCATCAGTGAAGAGGTGTACAGATCCATCACCACAGCCAAGGCAGACATCCCGTCTTGGCTGGACGCTGATGTGCAACACCTTTTGAAAAAACTGCTGCGTAAAAACCCTAAAGGTCGGCTGGGTGTGTATAATAACATCAGAGACCATCCATTCTTTAACACCATCGTCTGGGAGGAACTGGAGGAGAGGAGAGCACAGCCGCCATGTGTACCATTCAGGGCAGCTCTGGAGAACAAACATCTGCCGTGGCCGGAGGATACCACACCCCTTCACCCCGTGGCCGGATTCTCCTACATGTCACCAAGCTTGGCCCGGTAAGATCCCCCTCCTCTACTGATGATGTTATCAGTCTCACCTCTGTGGTCATCATCATTGTTTTTGTGGACCTGGTATCAGACAGAACATGAGGTCCTATAATAATACTGCTCCATGTCACCTACACTAATGAATACTAATTAATACTCATCAATATGTTACTCCCTGTACTGGCAAATATATATAATAGAGGTGACGTCTTGGTAATCCAGCTGGTGGAAGACCAGGTCCAGGCCAGTATTAGTGCTTCCAGGTAATGATGGTGATCCCCCTGCTGTCTTCTTCTGGTCCATCCTGTATGTCATTTACTCTAATTGCTTCTGACAATCACTATGTCTCTGCTTCGTCTTAGGATGGTGAAAAGGTCCAAACTGTGAAGAGATCCACGACCATCTGGTGAGCTCCCCTGCACATACCTATATACACTGGATATTTACCATTATATCCATACATTTCACATACATTGGAGAGTTTATAAAGAACATTTATTCAAAAATAACATTAGTCTTCAAGCCATTCTCTCCTGAGTTATAGCTGTTTTTAGTAAATCTGCTTGACAACTAATATGGCCTCCATTATGGCTCTCACATTTGTAAAAGTCCTAGCCCCTGATTTATCATGCCTTCATTCCATAATTCTGGCTACAAAAAGTCGCAAAATAGGGCTTTTTGAATTTTTACACCACTCACTTGTTTTGTATGTAATGTGGATGTAAAAGTCAGATTGATTACCTATGTTAATTAATATCACTCCAGAATTATCAAAGTGGTAAGAAAAAGTCACAATCTCACTCAAGTGGGAGGGTGAAGTAAGAAAACTGGAGGAGCTTTTCTAGACTGAAGTGTTAGATTTAAGAATAGGACAGATTTTTCAAACACACATTTCATAAATATTGCATAAAGTACAAAGACAAAGGCTCAAGAAACACTAATTTCAAATATCCCCCTTATGATAAATCCCCCCTTTCTAGTATAAAACCATCGATAAGTCATCATGTTACCGTAGGTCACTTGTCTACATCCACTATAGATAAAACTAACACCTCTGTTATGTCCTGCAGGATCGCCCGCGCCTCCTGCCCAGAGCTTTGTGCCTCCTGCCCCACGTCTCTGCTGCTGCAGAAGACCTCGGCTTGCCTACAACATCCTCTCTCTACCATCTTATTGCTGCTCATTTTCCATCATGTTTCTGCCCTGGACCTTGACTCGGCATCCTCCAGTATCTGGCCGGCATCAGACATCACCACCTCCTCCTGAAGACCCTCTACTCCCCAGGAGTGGCCTGTGCTTGACTCCATCTGGCATCCGGTGAGTTCAGGAATAATAGCCGCATATTGTAACCCTGAGGCAGATAGCAGAGATCTTACCAGAGCGGCTGTTATCCCTGAACTCACCGACATCTATGCACAGGCCTGGTAAGTAATGCCTCATTCATAGGTCAGTGTTTTGGTCAGTGATTTCCATCAGTGACTGTGAGCCAAAACCAGGCGTGAAGCCTCCACAGATATAAGGTATAAGGGAAAGATCTGCACTGTGTTCTGTGTTTAGAGCTGAACCTGGTTTTGGCTCAAAATCACTGATGGAAATCACTGATGGAACACTGACGTGTGAATGAGGCTTAACATGCATCACACACATCACACTACACACATAGAGATAGATGTAAGTGTAGAGATATAGATATAAGTATATACACATAGATACACATATAGACACATAGATATAAGTATATACACATAGATACACATATAGACACATAGATGTAAGTGTAGAGATATAGATATAAGTATATACACATAGATACACGTATAGACACATAGATATAAGTATATACACATAGATATAAGTATATACACATAGATACGCATATAGACACACAGACATATAGACAGATAGGACTAATAGATATAGATAACGGCTATGATCCTGGGACTTATTCTGATCGCCATATTTGGGGTCGGGAAGGAATTTTTCCCCCTTGAGGACAATTGGCTCATTCCTCAAGGAGGTTTTTGCCTTCCTCAGGATCATCTCAGCCTTAAATAGGTTTAATATGATAGGTTTTTTTTTACTTTCACTTAAATAGCATAATATAAAAATCTAAAAATAAAAATAAAAAAGTAAGTTTAGCTTTAGCTTCATAAAATGTAATGTGACATACAAATTTTAGATTACTAAAAAGTATACTAGGTAGGTTAGGCAGTGACTTTTGATCCTGGGATTTTTCTGATCGCCAAATTTGGGGTCGGGAAGGAATTTTTCCCCCTTAAATAGAGGATAATTGGCTCATTCCTCAAGGGGGTTTTCGCCTTCCTCAGGATCAACAGTCTATAAGTAGGTTTAGTTTAATACACTTCACATTTCACACATAAATATACAGTACATAGCAATATAAATAGATTTATAAAATAAAAATTTATATTAAAGGGGTTTTCCTGGATTTAACTACTGATGACCTATCCTTAGGATAGGTCATCAGTATCTGATCGGTGGGGATCTGACACCCAGGACCCCCGCTGATCAGCTATTTGAGAAGGCATCGGTGCTCCCGTGAGCGCTGAGGCCTTCTCTTAGTTTTTCCTAGGCCAGTGACGTCACGTTCATCGTTCACGTGGCCTAAGAGCTATTCAGCCCCATTCAAGTGAATGGGGCTGAGCTTGATACCAAGCACAGCCACTGTACAATGTACGCCGCAGTGCTTGGTGAGTGGGAAGAAGGCCTCAGCGCTCACGAGAGTGCCGATGCCTTCTCAAACTGCTGATCGGCGGTGGTCCCGGGTGTCGGATCCCCACCGATCAGAATCTGATGATCTATCCTGAGGATAGGCCGTCAGTAATTAACTCCCGGAAAACCCCTTTAATATATCACATCGATAGTAATCATATAGGATAGATGTAGCTTTGATCCTGGGATTCATTCTGATCGCCATATTTGGGGTCGGGAAGGAATTTTTCCCCCCTTAAAAAGAGGAGAATTGGCTCATTCCTCAAGGGGGTTTTCGCCTTCCTCTGGATCAACAGTCTACAAATAGGCTAAGTTATTAAATTTTATATTTCACACATAAATAGATAGTAAAAATATGCAGTAAATAGGAATAAAAATAGATTCATAAAATAAAAAAAATATAAAAAATAGCTTTAGTTTTATAAAATGTAAGGTGACATACACATATTAGATTAATAAAAACATAAAAAACGAAAAAAAAAAAAGTCTTTATACTAGGCAGGTTAGGTAATGACTTTTGATCCTGGGACTTGTTCTGATCGCCATATTTGGGGTCGGGAAGGAATTTTTCCCCCTTGAGGACAATTGGCTCTTTCCTCATGGAGGTTTTCGCCTTCCTCTGGATCAACAGTCTATAGATAGGTTTAGTGTAATATATTTCACACATAAATATATAGTAAATAGAAATAAAAATAGATTTATAAAATAATAATTTATATTAATATTATATCTATAGTTATCAGATAAGTTAGATAACGGCTTTGATCCTGGGATTCATTCTGATCGCCATATTTGGGGTCGGGAAGGAATTTTTCCCCCTTGAGGACAATTGGCTCTTTCCTCTTATGGGGTTTTCGCCTTCCTCAGGATCAACTCAGCCCTAAAATTCCCCCCTCATAAAAATCCCCCCTCCTATAACTAGAAATAAAATGTTATTTTCGCCCCTCCCTTACATCTTTGTGTCCGTGTCTTTATTTCCATTGTGAAGTGTTCTGATAAATGTGGTAATCTGTCAGCAGAATACAGGCTGCTGTTTACCTCAGGATATAGTCTACATTTTCAGAAGCACAGACTACCAGAATGTATCCTGTGTCTGTGGAAGTGCTGACGATTAATCCTCTGGAAATCTGATTGTTCCATCTGCAGTGAGTCCCTGTGGAGCTAGTGCTTACTGGTGGTTCAGTGCAGTGAAAATGTAGAACATTAAGGTATAACAGTTTTCAGTTCACCCTGGTTACAGGTCTTGAAAATTTATAATCCATCATAGAAGGCTTTAGTACAAAAGTCTCTTCCTGGGGAGTTAGCTTTTAGTGCAAACAGTTAAATGTAGAATTGAGAAGGAACACAGAGATCTTTAGAATTTTACAAAGTTCTCCTCTGGGTACATAGCTAGAATGCTGCAGCTCATTTATGGGTTTTAACCTGAGAAGGGAAAGGTGGTGCAACAGGCCCGATATGGATATGGGGAAAAGCTAAGTTGCTGGAGTCCATATGGGAGTCCTTATGCAATAGGCTTCTGGGTGGCCTGGGTAACTACCACCCTATAAGACAAGGAGTCTCTATTTAGCTTGCTCTTGGCTCCATATTTTTACACTCCTAGTCTTAGGAGGTTGCACTTGAATGGTCTACTCACTGTAGTTCAGGAGTGGTGGTGGGGTTTGGCCCACTGGTGGGTTCTGTATGCACAGGAGGCAAAGTCTAGGGCCTGTAAGATCTTTAGCAGTGGATGTTGCATTTCCACACCTCTACAAACGGGTGATCTTGCCACTGGTGGGGGGAATGAATGCTTCTGCAGATGTTGGACTTCTCCAAAATCATTGAGGTCACCTTACTGTTCCACCACAAGGTTGCAGTGCTTCCATGCCACCTTTCCGACTAAGGTCCATCAGCCAGAGAATGAACCAGCATAGAATTTCTGAAGGTCACCAAGGTAGAACGTCTCCGCTCACTCGCTTTCTCCATCCTCATGCGTCCCCAAGATAACAGTTGATCTAAAAGATGACCACTAGCAAGATCCATGTGATCAGATCTGCTTGTTTGCTTTGTTTCATCAAGTTCCTCCCTACCTTTTCTGCCTCAGTACCAGGGACGGACATATTGCCTGTGCAGGGGCCCAGTGAGGTAGGGGGCCCTTCCCAGTGCCAGCTAAGGTGTTTTTTTTTAATTTATTTTATTATATTTTATATTATTATTTTTTATTATTATTTATTATATTATTCCCTCCCTTCCTATGACAATACGGTAACCTGGTCACCTTGGGGTTGAGGGGGGCATTTGGGGGTGCCTGATTAGGACTTACTGTGAATCTGCTGTCGTTCTGCCTATACTCCATAGCTGAATGACCTGCGATGACTTCATGGTCATGTGATCTTTTCAACACTAGAACTGGTGGTAGGACCTGTGATGAGGTCATGGTCATGTGACCAGTGACCAGTGCAGAAAAAGGCAGCGCTCAGCTGTGGAGACCTGTGATGCCATGAAATGAATGTGAGTGCCAGAGACATGCTGGGAGATGTGGTTCTCCCCTGTTATACCTCCTCTCTGCTTAGTGGGAGGGAAATATGTTATTTAACTGGGACTGTATGTTAGAGGGGCTGAAGGGAGGAGATTGGTGTTAGTTACATGGCACTGTATGTTCTAAAAGAGGGAGATGACTGGTGTTACAGATTAGCAGCGCTAACGATCACAAGAGAATCGTGTGAGAGCAGAACAATATCGTAAATAGAGTACACATCTAATGATTTGTACGCTAATGCTACGCATTGTATGCTAATGCTACGTATTGTACGCTAATGCTTACAATTTCACCTAATTAGCAAACTTTTACTGCGAGTGAAAGGAGTGAAAGAGGAGAACTCGCGATTTGTTAGCAACGCTATGCGAAAACAGTGATCGCTAGTGATGCTACATCTGTATTTACATGGGACTGGATATTATAGAGGACTGGAGGGTAAGGAGTGATGGTATTTATATGGGACTATTGCAGCGACCAGCTGCAGGTTTGTATGTGAGTGTTGATGGGGATGTCACAGTGTCTATGGTGTAGCCGATGGTTACTCACGGGTTAACTGATTTTCCCTGGACTGGAGTACAGTTGTGTGGAAGGAAGGACACCTTTTGCTTCAGGGCACTCTCTGGTCCTCAGGAACTCTGCCAGGTAGTAAGGCGAGGTGCCCTTGATGTTGATATATTATGGTGTCGGTCAGGAGGGTCCTGGTATATAGATAATCCATGACACCAGCATCCGTTGGATGCAAAATGAATATGAGGAGGCTGCTCGTATGAAAACAGTTTAACTTTATTGTTGCCTTGGGATGGTTTCTCATAAAGTGCAGTTTACAATTACTTGGCAAATAAATACGGATGCTGCAAGATGTCCTCTTTGGGCTGTACTTC
Organism: Rhinella marina; assembly: GCA_900303285.1. Classification (NCBI taxonomy): domain Eukaryota; kingdom Metazoa; phylum Chordata; class Amphibia; order Anura; family Bufonidae; genus Rhinella; species Rhinella marina. The sequence goes on along the minus strand of ONZH01027035.1, from coordinate 98,509 downwards.
AATAAGGTGCGACTTTAGTTATGTTTCTCACTTTAAATCCAGTTACGCTTATTTCCTTATGTCAATCCTCTTGAACTAGTCTTGGCTCTGGATAATATCTCTATGTAGTGAGGATACTTTAATACAGCAATCCTACAGGGGGGCTCCCTGAATGGCAGAAATTAATACGTCTGCTCCATACTTTATGGACGCACTGCCCAGAGGGTTCACAGTGGGTATAAATACAACTTGGATCCTAGGTTGTAAAGTCTGTGTCCAGGCACCAGAGGCTACTCCTGATCACATAGGTGCTGACAAAGTCCATAAAGCCACAAACAGCAGTTTACCTCTCGTTATCAGTTGATGCTCAGATAGCGGCTTAGTAGTCGTAAGTGCCAACATGTAACCTGACTTGTCCAGGGCCAGGCAGAATGGCAGCCTCAAGATGGATGACTTGCTTCTACTCTCCTCCTGCACTTGACTTGTACTCACACACTTCCTTCTCCTGTTCTCACTGGTTCTAACCAGTTGCCTAGGTAGTTATATATATGGCAGACTAGCACCACCTAGTGGTGAAATAATAAAATGAAACAACTCAGCCCAAAGGGATCTTGCAGCACTAAAATGACAGACATACGATACGTGACATGGCTATAGCAATGACAAAGTTTGCGGTGTCTCTTTTGCACATTATATGTGGGACACTGCACTATGTGTTGGAGGGGCTGAATGAGGGGATTTAAGTTGTTTACGTGGGACTATATGTTATAGAAGACTGTAAGGAAGATAGGTTATTTACATGGGACCAGGGGCGTTGCTAGGGTCTCAAAAGATCCGGGGCCCAAGCCCCAATGAATATGGCCCAGTTCTCTATGTCGACCCTCATCCCAACTGGAGAACATACCTCACATCCAGGGCCTCCAGGTGACGTCTCCTCTGATGCAGATCTTCTCTGTCATCATCTTCTCCATTTGGCCCGGACAACTTCTCTCAGCCTCGTCTCTGCAGAGTGTGACACAGACATCTTAGCTTCATCACATTTCTATCATCATCCCCCAACCTGGAGTCCCCATAGCCTTATCCTGCTGCTCGCTGTGCCCCCCAAAACCTCCAAATACTATCCTGGAGAAATAATAGTGCCCCCCATAGTAATAGTCCTACCAGTAGTAATTCCCTCATTAGTAACACTGCACCCTACAGTGACCCCAGCACTGACAATGTAAATAAGGCTACTTTCACACCAGCGTTTTTGCTGGATCCATCATGATAATACAACCGTCTGCATCCATTCTGAACGGATCCGGCTGTATTATCTTTTAAATAGCCAGTTTGGATCAGTTTCTTCATGTGGACACCAAAACGCAGCAAGCAGCGTTTTAGTGTTTGCCTCCAAAACGGAATGGAGACTGAACTGAAACAAAACTGATGCATTCTGAACGGATCCTTTTCCATTCAGAATGCATTAGGACAAAACTGATCAGTTTTGGACCTTTTATGAGAGCCTGTGACGGATCTCACAAACGGACCCTTACAACGCAAGTGTGAAAGTAGCCTAAGGCTAGTTTCACACCTGCGGCAGGGGACTCTGGCAGGCTGTTCCTTGGGTGAACAGCCCGCCAGATCTGTGCTGCAGCAGGTGCACGTGTGGGGCCAGAACTACGCTCCGGCCCCATTCACTGTAATGGGGGTGGGCCACAGATCCGGCTGCAGCTTGGCAAACCCTGCCGAGAAGCGGCCAGAACAAAAGTACAACATGCTGTACTTTTGTTCTGGCCGCCTCTTGGCAGGGTTTGCCATGCTGCAGCCTGATCCGTGGCCCGCCCCCATTACAGTGAATGGGGCCGGAGCGTAGTTCCGGCCCCAAACATGCACCTCGGCAGCATGGATCCTAACAGCCTGCCGGAGTGAAAGTACCCTAAGAGAACCCTGCCCAAGTCACCTCCAACACACAGTCCCATGATGATAACATCCCTCCCTTCTGCCCTGACATATAGTCCCAGTTAAATAACCACAACTCCCAGCATCCCTTTGCTTCTCCCTTCACTTACCTCTTCTGATGTAGCAGTGCTCACTGCAGTTTCTTCCCCACAATTCTCCTCTTCAGTTTAGAAGATAGGGGTTGAAAAGGACCTGCGATGATGTCACAGTCATGTGACCAGTGCAGGATTGGACGGCACTGACCACATGACCTGTGATGTCATCAGAGGTCCTACCTATCTTGCAGTCTGTTAGACCCAATTGTACTGCCGTCCTGAGGACGGCAATACAATTGTATTTGTCTAACAGGCAGGACATTCGGGGCCTGGGAGAAAACATCAGGGGCCCAGGCCCCGAATGTTTTAGCCTAGCAACGCCCCTGCATGGAACTGTATCATATAGAAGACTGGTGGGAGTGGACTGGTATTATTTACATGGGACTGCTTTGTATGGAAGACTGGTGGGAGAGGAGTGATGTTATTTACATGGTACTGTATCATATAGAAGACTGGAGGGAGAGGACAGGCATTATAATTTATAGGGGCACTATAGAGAAGATTATAACTCCAGGAGGTTCAGCAGGAGGTATTGTAATTACAGGGGGCACTGCGGGGAACATTATAAATACTGTGGGCAGTATTGGCGGGCATTACTACTACTAAGGGCTCTATAGAAGTGCCTTATAGATTGGTCTTATTTCTATTAGGGGTGCCTTATTAATACTGGGGGCACTGTAGGTGTACTATGGGGGGCGGGGGTTTCCGCCTAGCAGTGAGTCTGAATAAAGTAATAACAGCCAATCTTAAGTTGCTTGTGAATTTTTATTAATGTTCACGGCATTTAAAGATCAGTGTGTGAACGTTTTCGGCCTATCCAGGCCTTCATCAGACACTGTAATAATTCAACGTGAAAACGATATGTACATCAAAAAATGTTACAAACAGCACATGTACATAGATAATATCATTTCATCATGATATATATAAGCTAGTGTGATCAGACAACACATCGTTATTTTCTATGGAGAAAACATTGCTGCTTTGTACAAAATTGAAATAATCAGACCCAAAGTGGCCCTTAATATCAAGATATGCATTACAGTATAAACAACATAGATAAATAGCGGCTCAAGACGGTATACTTCGATATCTAAAGTGAAACAGTTAAGTGGTATATGTCCAAAAGATAGTATTGTTCTGATGGATACTATATTAGATGCTATAGAACGAATTGCAGGGAGGAAGCCAGTTAAAAAATCAATAACTCACCTATTGCCGCAGTATTGAGAAGAACGGGCGCTGTGGATAATATGGTTATAAGAGGAAGGCGCCATGTGTGTCCATAGTGGCGTCTCCTCTTATAGTCACTACCGGTTTGCACAGAGAGCGCGTACCGGAAGTGACGAGTGATGCGTTCCACCGGCCCGGAAGTGAATCGGGCCTTGGAACGCATCCTCCGATAGAACTACTAACAATAACCAGCGTCATAGAAATAGCAGGAAAACACTGGAGAGAAGAAAGGAAGATTGAGAGGAGAGGACAGGAAAGGAAGAGAAGAAAAGGAAAGAATATCATTTGAAAGTTTTGCGTTCCACAGTGGAACGCATGGGAGGACAACATAAAATGGTATTGAAAGGAAACATGCGTTCCACACTGGGACGCATGATGTGAGTGTCCAATCGGACTGTATGTATAATCCTATAAGATAAAAAGAGATAAAAGGAGAATAGGGAAAAAGGGGGGTAGAGAATATAGTGTAAAAGGAAAAGAAAAAGAAAAGGGCAAGTAAGAAAAGGTAAGAAGAAAGAAAGAAAAAGAAAAATGGGAAGAGATAAGAAAAGGTGATGAGATATGACAGTGTCATATATAATTGGGAAAAGATATGTCGTGAGGTGTAATAACGAAAAAGAAGAAAAAGGAAGAGAAAAAAGAAAAAGAAAGAAGAAAGAGAAAAAGGAGAAGAAAAGGGGGAAGAATGCATGTAAAGGATACAGTGCTGCGGCAAGTCGGAGAGTCAATTGACCTAAAATAGAAAAAGGGAAAAACATGTCAGTAATGGAACTCACGTCACAACATAATATATTAAACCATCTAGTGTACTTATATTAAACCATACAGTTCATACTCCCTGTTTAGTCCTTTAGGTGCGAGTGTTTGCAATGTATGAATCCAGAATGCTTCTCGACGTAACAGGTGTTTGACACGGTCACCTCCTCGTCGGGGTAGGGGAATGTGCTCTATGATTTGGAATTTGAGTTGGGAAATCCTGTGATTGGCGGCATGGAAGTGTGCTGGTACTGGTAGGAGGAGATTTCCCTTTCTTATTGTCGATTTGTGTTTACAGATCCTATCGCGGATCTTTTGTGTTGTTTCTCCTATGTAGAGAAGGCCACATGGGCACTTTAAAAGATAGATCACATGGTCACTGTCACATGTGAAATAGTCTTTTATTGCGAATGGTTTGCCGGTATGGGGGTGGTATATCAGTGCCCCTTTCTGAATATGCGAGCACTGAAGACAGTGATGGCATGGATAAGTGCCCTGTTTCTGTGTTTTGAAAAAAGTCTGTCGTGGGACCCTTATGGCGGAGCCAATATCAGCACGTACTAGATAATCGCGAAGATTTTTTGATCTACGAGTGCATAACAGCGGGGGCGTTTGAAATTCCTCTATCCCATGTGATCTATCTTTTAAAGTGCCCATGTGGCCTTCTCTACATAGGAGAAACAACACAAAAGATCCGCGAAGATCCATCTTCCATGCCGCCAATCACAGGATTTCCCAACTCAAATTCCAAATCATAGAGCACATTCCCCTACCCCGACGAGGAGGTGACCGTGTCAAACACCTGTTACGTCGAGAAGCATTCTGGATTCATACATTGCAAACACTCGCACCTAAAGGACTAAACAGGGAGTATGAACTGTATGGTTTAATATAAGTACACTAGATGGTTTAATATATTATGTTGTGACGTGAGTTCCATTACTGACATGTTTTTCCCTTTTTCTATTTTAGGTCAATTGACTCTCCGACTTGCCGCAGCACTGTATCCTTTACATGCATTCTTCCCCCTTTTCTTCTCCTTTTTCTCTTTCTTCTTTCTTTTTCTTTTTTCTCTTCCTTTTTCTTCTTTTTCGTTATTACACCTCACGACATATCTTTTCCCAATTATATATGACACTGTCATATCTCATCACCTTTTCTTATCTCTTCCCATTTTTCTTTTTCTTTCTTTCTTCTTACCTTTTCTTACTTGCCCTTTTCTTTTTCTTTTCCTTTTACACTATATTCTCTACCCCCCTTTTCCCTATTCTCCTTTTATCTCTTTTTATCTTATAGGATTATACATACAGTCCGATTGGACACTCACATCATGCGTCCCAGTGTGGAACGCATGTTTCCTTTCAATACCATTTTATGTTGTCCTCCCATGCGTTCCACTGTGGAACGCAAAACTTTCAAATGATATTCTTTCCTTTTCTTCTCTTCCTTTCCTGTCCTCTCCTCTCAATCTTCCTTTCTTCTCTCCAGTGTTTTCCTGCTATTTCTATGACGCTGGTTATTGTTAGTAGTTCTATCGGAGGATGCGTTCCAAGGCCCGATTCACTTCCGGGCCGGTGGAACGCATCACTCGTCACTTCCGGTACGCGCTCTCTGTGCAAACCGGTAGTGACTATAAGAGGAGACGCCACTATGGACACACATGGCGCCTTCCTCTTATAACCATATTATCCACAGCGCCCGTTCTTCTCAATACTGCGGCAATAGGTGAGTTATTGATTTTTTAACTGGCTTCCTCCCTGCAATTCGTTCTATAGCATCTAATATAGTATCCATCAGAACAATACTATCTTTTGGACATATACCACTTAACTGTTTCACTTTAGATATCGAAGTATACCGTCTTGAGCCGCTATTTATCTATGTTGTTTATACTGTAATGCATATCTTGATATTAAGGGCCACTTTGGGTCTGATTATTTCAATTTTGTACAAAGCAGCAATGTTTTCTCCATAGAAAATAACGATGTGTTGTCTGATCACACTAGCTTATATATATCATGATGAAATGATATTATCTATGTACATGTGCTGTTTGTAACATTTTTTGATGTACATATCGTTTTCACGTTGAATTATTACAGTGTCTGATGAAGGCCTGGATAGGCCGAAAACGTTCACACACTGATCTTTAAATGCCGTGAACATTAATAAAAATTCACAAGCAACTTAAGATTGGCTGTTATTACTTTATTTAGTTGTTTTGGGGTGGGAACCCTATAACAGCCAGAAGCAGAGTGCAACGAAAAATTATTATATAGCAGTGAGTCTGGTGACATCACCGGCACTAATGGACAGGCTTTAGCGCTGCCTTAGCCTGTAAAGCCACCCATCAGTGCTGGTGACGTCACCGGGAACACTGCTAGGGCTGTAAACAAAACAGCCCTTGCCCTATGCTTTACAGCACAGATCAAGTGAGAGCATCGAAGCATGAAATGTCAAAGGGGCTGAGTGGGGGGAGAAGGGGATATGTCCGAGTTCAGCTCTGAACCTGGACAACTGCTTTAAAGGACATCTGTCAGCAGATTTGTACCTATGACACTGGCTAACCTGTTACATGTGCACTTGGCAGCTGAAGACATCTGTGTTGGTCCCATATTCATATGTGCTCGCATTGCTGAGAAAAATGATGTTTCAATTTATGTAAATGAGCCTCTAGGAGCAACAGGGGCATTACCATTACACCTAGAAGCTCCGGTTTCTTTGCAACTGCCGCTCCCTGTCTACTTTGACAGGGCCTGGCAATGAAAATGTCATCACAACTGGCCATGTCAAAGTGCAGAGGGCGCGGCAGTTACAGAGAGAGCGGAGGCTCTAGGAGTAATCATAACGCCCCTGTTTGCATAAAGTAAAACTATTGTAAAAATTATTTTTCTCAGCAATGCGGGCACATATTAACATGGAACCAACACAGATACCTTCAGCTGCCAAGTGCACATGTAACAGATCACCCCTTTAATTGTGCAAGTGTATGAGGGAGTCCTGAGGGATAGCTTAAAGCCTAGGTAGCATATTACCGTCACCTATCTAAAAAATATGAAGTTCAGTGGGGGGAGGAAGCTGGCACTAAAGTGCCTAGGGCAGCATACAATCTAAATATGGCCCTGGCTCCACAACATCAGCACAATGTAGTGTCACACATCACACTGCAACTGTGAAGGGGGTACAATATGTGGGCATAACTACTTTGAGGGGGCACATATCTGGACATAACTACTATGAAGGGGCACATATCTGCCATAACTACTGTGAAGGGGGCACATATCTGGACATAACTATTGTGAAGGGGGCACATATCTGTCATAACTACTGTGAAGGGGGCACATATCTGGACATAACTACTGTGAAGGGGGCACATATCTGCCATAACTACTGTGAAGGGGCACATATCTGGACATAACTATTGTGAAGGGGCACATATATGGACATAACTATTGTGAAGGGGGCACATATCTGCCATAACTATTGTGAAGGGGGAACATATCTGGACATAACTACTGTGAAGGGGCACATATCTGGACATAACTACTGTGAAGGGGCACATATCTGCCATAACTACTGTGAAGGGGGCACATATCTGGACATAACTACTGTGAAGGGGGCACATATCTGGACATAACTATTGTGAAGGGGCACATATCTGGACATAACTACTGTGAAGGGGGCACATATCTGGACATAACTATTGTGAAGGGGGCACATATATGGACATAACTATTGTGAAGGGGGCACATATCTGCCATAACTATTGTGAAGGGGGAACATATCTGGACATAACTACTGTGAAGGGGCACATATCTGGACATAACTATTGTGAAGGGGGCACATATATGGACATAACTATTGTGAAGGGGGCACATATCTGCCATAACTATTGTGAAGGGGGAACATATCTGGACATAACTACTGTGAAGGGGCACATATCTGGACATAACTACTGTGAAGGGGCACATATCTGCCATAACTACTGTGAAGGGGGCACATATCTGCCATAACTACTGTGAATGGGGCACATATCTGGACATAACTACTGTGAAGGGGGCACATATCTGGACATAACTACTGTGAAGGGGCACATATCTGCCATAACTATTGTGAAGGGGGCACATATCTGGACATAACTACTGTGAAGGGGCACATATCTGCCATAACTATTGTGAATGGGGCACATATCTGGACATAACTATTGTGAAGGGGCACATATCTGGACATAACTACTGTGAAGGGGCACATATCTGCCATAACTATTGTGAAGGGGCACATATCTGGACATAACTACTGTGAAGGGGGCACATATCTGCCATAACTACTGTGAAGGGGCACAGATCTGGGCATAAAGGCTGTGAAGGGGCGTCTATCTGGGCATAAGTGCTGTGAAGGGGGTACATATCTGGGCATCTATGGGCATAACTACTGTGAAGGGGCACATCTGGGCATAGATACTATGAGGGGACACAGTGTGGGCATTACTACTATGTGCAGGTACAAAGGGGGAATAATTACTATGTGGGGGTATTAAGGGGACTGGTTGTGTATAGTTATGCTTTGGGCAGAGTTAGAGGCATGACCAGGTATGAAAAAAAAAAAAAATATATATATATATATATATATATATACATATTGTAAACATATTGACCCATATTAACAAGATGTTGTTTATTTGCACGTATATGTTTATATCTGTATGTGTGGTTTGGGGGTGGGGGCCCAGGTACATTCCTTGCACAGGGGCCCTCTGCTGTCTGTGTCCGCCCCTGCTCTGTACGACATTGACCAATTTTTACATATGATGATTCTATACAAGAATGTAACCAGTGTGCCAGTATTACTAAATATCTATGCAACACTGTGTTATGAATTAGGCAATAGGCATCCATTTATGCTCCCTTATATCATCCATTTATGCTCCTGCATATTCCTAGCGTTCGTCATTTCCTACGCTTTCCATGTTAATTTGTTATCATTGTTTAGCATTAGTGGTTGACAGGAGGTCTGTAAGAGTCGCGTTAATAGTGAATTCATTAAATAATGGAAATGAAATTCAGAGGGAGGTGTTAAAATAATAGGACTGTTGTAGAGTCAGATACATACAGTAATTGGCCCATATTGCACCATTCCCTGCGACATACAATTAGCTCTGAAAGTTGTAATTTACCCGTCAGTGTTTCACATTAGTTCTCACTGTGCAGTAGAGAATAGTTATTACTTTTACAGTTGTAACATAGTTAATAAGGTTGAAAAAAGAAACAGATCTATCAAGTCCACCCTATTGTGAAGCCTACTGTGTTGATCCAGAAGAAGGCAAAAAAATAAAACATGAGGTAGACATCAATTGGTTTATATTAGGTAACAATTCCTTCCTGACTACAAATATGGCAATTAGAATACATTGCTGAATCAATGTCCAATCTCATGAAATCTAGAATCCATGACTTGTAAAATTAAATTTCTCAAGAAAGGAATTGAAGCCCATTTTTAATATATTTAATCAGTCAACCATCACAAAATGTTTTGGCAGAGATTTTCATCGTCCCCCTGCGTTTACAGTAAGGAATGCTCATCTATGACAATGGTGAATTTATAATTTATGATTTAATCATTTAGAAATCATAAATTTATAATTATTTACAATTATGAATTGCTGACACAGCAGGACTCCTCTGGCATTCTCTCAGTGGCTGCTCCAATACTCCACTCATCGATGATAACCTGCTTTATTAATCCATGAGCGGATGAAGACAATGTTTTACTGTATCTAATTGAATTGTCCAGTCTGAATCAACCCAATGTTCACGTGTCTCATGATCAAGGCCATATTACATCTCCACACAACCCCCAAATTGTCTGGAGCTATAATAGGACCATCCAGGCTTCTCTGGGGCCTCCATACAAAAGACTTAGGTTTCATTGGACACCATTTATACCAGTGCTCTTTCCTCAAAGCCCAGCTTCTAGTAGAGAATATCTCCAATCTATAGAGCCCTGTGGATTTTTTTTTAGTTAGCTGAGGGACATCAATATGACTGGGCACCTTCTACTTTTTGAAGAAAAAATGATTCATCTTCTTCTACTCATTTAGGCCATACTTTTATCATATTCTACCATTAAAGGGGTATTCCCATCATAGACAATGGGGCATATAGCTAGGATATGCCCCCATTGTCTGATACGTGCAGGTCCCACCTCAAGGGAGCCGCACCTACAACGAGAACGGAGCGGGGAGAGCTGTGGCTGGAGGACCCCAGATTTGCCGGAGTCCATCTACCACCAAGCGCTGCTCCCATACAAGTGAATGGGAGCGCACCACACACACGTGGCCCCTTCTCCCATTCATTTCCATGGAGCAGACAGAAATAGCCGAGCCAGCTCTCAGCTATTTTCGGCGGCCCCATTGAAATGAATGGAGGGCGGCTGCACATGCGCAGTGCACCCTCCATTCATTTCCCCACTTCATTCTCGTTGTAGGAGCGGGTCCCAGAGATGGGATAGGTATCAGACAATGGGGGCATATCCTAGCAATATGCTCCCATTGTCTATGATGGGACAACCCCGTTAAGCTTGTGAATGCTGAATATTCTTATTGACTACTACTGTATGGTCACCATTTCATTAGTGAAGCCTTCATTGCAGAAAATGAGAAGTGTAAATAGTGTATACATTCGCTCAATTTTCACAATCACAAATATATCTACCGGTATTTTCTCCACATATTCATGTAATAGACATTTTTCTACAAATTTTCAGAAAGCAAGTTACCCTTAAGGCCATTTCTGGCATTCCAACTCTACCACATTTAATTATTTTTTCCTTAGTTTACTTTTTACCGAAAACAGTACAAAACTATAAAGCAAACAGTATACAGCACCTTGAACAAGTATTTATACCCCTTGAACTTTTCAAATCGAACTTTTTTCACATTACACCCACAAACTTAAATATATTTTACTGGGATTTTATGTGATGGATAAACACAAAGTAGCAAGTATGTGTGAAGTGTAGTGTTGAGCGAGCATGCTCGGCCGAACTCGCTGTTCGGCCGAGCATACCTACGCTCGGGTCCGCTCGGTGTTCGGCCGAACACCAAGTGTACTCGAGCGCAATGCTCGAGTCTCTTCCCCGCACTGTAATATTGATTTGTACACTAATGCATACGAATTGTATGTAATGCGTAGGCAGTTTGTACACTAATGCGTAGGCATTTGTATGCTAATGCGTACAAATTCAGTTAATTAGCATACTTTTACAAGCGAAAGGAGTAAAAGAGGAGAAGTCGCGATTCTGACCTCTTTCTATTAACCAAACACCCTCCCCTCTTCCGAGCGGGGGTTGCCTGGTTTAGTCCCATTGACGAACATTATGCTCGGGTACTCGAGCAACCCTTAGTGCTCGTCCAGAGCACCCGAGCATACGAGCACAGAGGTGCTCGCTCAACACTAGTAAAGTGAAAAAAAATGATATGTGGTTTTCAAAATTTTTAATAAATAAAATTCTGGAAAATGGGACATGCCCCACTGGTCACCCTGGAGGAGCTGCAGAGATCCACAGCTCAGGTAGGAGAATCTGTCTACAGGACAACTATTAGTCATGTACTCCACAAATGTAGTCTTTATGGAAGAGTAGCAAGAAGAATTTTTGAAAGCAAGCCATAAGAAGTCCCATTTGCAGTTTTCCACAAGCCATCTAGGGGACACAGAAAGCGTGGAAGATGTTGCTCTGGTCAGAGGAGACCAAAGTTGAACATTTTGGACTAAATGCATGTGTGGCGGGAAACTAACAGTGCACATCACCCTGAACATAGCATCCCCACTGTGAAACATATAGGTGGCAGCATCATGCTGTGGGGATGCAGAAGCTGAGAAGCTGCTCAGAGTTGATGGGAAGATGGATAGGGCTAAATACAGGGCAATCCCAAAGTAAGATTCTTCCTGAGCAATAAATCTTTCTTTGAAAGAACTTTCCCAGAAAGGTCTTCCATCCATATGACCTTTTTGAACAACTGTAATGGGGAATATGGACTACAATGTTGTCAGGGGAGGTCTGGGGTCCGGGGAGAGTGGTGGTCCCTAGCTCGACCCGCAACCCCTGTCCCTGCCTACTTGCCTCACCCTAGGCTAAAGGTCCTAGGGGGACAACTGGACGACAGTCCCTTGCCTAGCTAGGGAGGCGGGTATGGAGGACAGACTGACAGACAAACAACGAGAAACACAGAGGAGGGTCAGACGGTCCGAGGTCGATAACAAGAGAGCAGTATCAGGTCAAAAACGTAATCCACAAGAATGTCCAAGAAGCTAGCCGGGGTAAAGCACAGAGAGACAAAATAGCATAAACACAGAAAACAAAGCGAGATCCAGGAGCGCAGCTGCGATAAGATACCAACAACAGGAGCTCAAGGAAGGCTGGTGACTGCTGGAAGACCAAACAAGCACTGGCAATGAGGTGTAGCAGGAATGAACCTAAATACCGACTGGACTCCCGCCCCAACTCCTGATAGGGGCTGGGAACCTGTCAGTAAGATTAGCCTCAATCACAGAACACCTGGTAAAAACAGGGTGGATGCCAGTGAATACAGCAAAGCCAGTTTAAAGGGACATGCGCACTGAAATCAGAGTGTGCGTAACTAGGAACGCGAGTTGGGTGCGGCAACCCGCCGCGTCCCTAGCAACGGTTCAGGCACAGGGGGACCGGCAGCCAAGGCACGGCGGCCAGACCTGCAGCCGGCCCTGACAGTACCCCCCCTCCCAAGGGGGGCCACCGGACCCCTAGAGTTAGGAGACGGTTTAGCTGGAAACGACCTATGAAAGAGGCGGACCAGTCGAGGAGCATGAACACGGTGGGACGGCACCCACGTACGCTCCTCCGGACCATAACCCCTCCAATCCACCAGGTATTGTATAGACCCCCTCACTCGCCTAGAGTCCAAGATCTTATGCACCTCATATTCAGGCTCCCCTTGGACCAAGCAAGGCGAGGGAGGATCCTTGGATGGAATAAGTGGAGGCAAACACTTTTTCAACAGAAAAAACATTATGTACCTTAAGGGAGTCCGGCAATGCTAACCTATATGACACAGGATTTATTCCTGAAATCACCTCAAAAGGCCCAATAAAGCGCGGGGCCAATTTACACGAAGGAACCTTCAACTTGAGATTTTTGGTAGACAACCAAACCTTGTCTCCCACCATATAGGAAGGAGATAACACCCTTTTACGGTTTACAGCACGAACCATCGAATTCTGGGACGCCTGGAGATTCTTCTGAATCTCGTCCCACACTGTGCACAGTGAATTATGAGTGAAATCAGCCTGGGGATTAGTGGAGGAACCAGAAACAGAAAGACGAAACCGAGGATGGAAGCCAAAATTACAAAAGAACGGAGAACATTTGGTAGAGGAATTGACATGGTTGTTAATGGAGAATTCCGCCAAAGACAGAAATTCAGACCAGAGATGCTGTTGATCAGAGACAAACAGGCGGAGATACTGAATTAACTCCTGGTTTAACCTCTCAGTCTGCCCGTTTGTCTCAGGATGAAAACCAGAAGAAAATGACAACGATATATTTAATTTATGACAAAACTCCCTCCAAAATTTGGCAACAAATTGAACACCGCGATCCGACACAATGTTCTCAGGAATCCCATGAAGCCGAACCACATGATCGATAAACAGAGAAGACAAGGTCTTGGCATTTGGGAGTTTTTTAAGGGGAACAAAATGAGTCATCTTAGAGAATCTGTCAACGACCACCCATACTACCGTATAGCCCTGAGAAACCGGCAGATCCGTAATGAAATCCATGGAAATGTGGGTCCACGGTTTAGTAGGTATAGGTAACGGACACAACGGGCCCTCAGGCCGTAATCTAGGACATTTTCCCCGGGCACAAACGTGACAGGCTGACACAAAAGAAAATACATCCTTAGCCCAACGGGGCCACCAATAATTACGGGACAATAGTTCTTTAGTACCTCTGATACCGGGATGACCAGCCAGGGATGTACTGTGGGCCTCTTCCAACACTTTAAGGCGTAAATGTAAGGGAACAAATAATTTGCCTTCCGGAAGGTCTTTCGGTGCCGAGGACTGACTGGCAAGAATTTGGGAAGCTAGGTTGGAAGAGACCGCAGCAAGTACCACACCCGGGGACAAGATAGTTTCAGGCTCAGATTCCAAGAAATCAGCGAGCCCAAAACTGCGGGAGAGCGCGTCCGCTTTGATGTTCTTGGAACCTGGACGATAGGTGACAAGAAAGTTAAAACGAGAAAAAAACAGGGCCCATCGGGCCTGGCGAGCATTCAAGCATTTAGCATTAGCCAAATAAACAAGATTCTTATGGTCAGTTAACACTATGAATTGTTCTTTGGCCCCCTCAAGGTAATGTCTCCATTCTTCGAGTGCCAACTTGATAGCTAACAGCTCTCTGTTTCCAATATCATAATTTTTCTCAGCACTATTAAATTTCTTAGAAAAATAAGCACAAGGCCTTAAATTTGTAAAGGTGGAAGGACCCTGCGACAGAACTGCACCCACACCATGTTCCGAAGCATCCACCTCTACAACAAATGGTTTTTGAAGGTCAGGCTGAACTAAAACCGGGGCCTTCATGAAGGCAGACTTCAATATCTTAAAGGCTTCTTCAGCCGATGGGTCCCAAGTCACAACATCCGCTCCCTTCTTAGTGAGATCAGTCAGGGGTTTCGCAATCACGGAGAAGTTGTGAATGAACTTGCGATAATAATTAGCGAAGCCCAGGAAGCGTTGGAGTGACTTGAGACTAGTGGGCCGGGCCCACTCAGAAATTGCCGAGACCTTGACAGGATCCATCTGGATGTCCCGAGGAGTTAGAATATACCCCAGAAATGAAACCTTTTGAACGGCAAACAGACATTTTTCTAACTTAGCAAACAGTTTATTATCCCTAAGCCTTTGTAGAACAGTTCGCACATGATGAACGTGAGAATCCCAATCAGGGGAATACACCAGAATATCATCTAAATAAACAATGACATATTGACCCATAATGTCCTGAAATATGGTGTTCATGAAACCCTGGAAGACCGCGGGGGCATTACAGAGACCGAATGGCATGACAAGGTACTCGAAATGCCCCAACGGGGTGTTAAAGGCCGTTTTCCACTCATCCCCCTGTCTAATCCGAATGAGGTTATATGCCCCACGGAGGTCAAATTTAGAGTACCAGGAGGAACCAGAGGTTTGATTCAGGAGGTCTGGAATTAATGGCAAAGGATACTGATTTTTGACAGTAATTTGGTTGAGGTTTCTGTAATCTATACAGGGACGGAGACCCCCGTCCTTCTTCTCAACAAAGAAGAATCCTGCCCCAGTAGGAGATTCAGAAGGACGGATGTGTCCAATGGCTAAACTGTGCTGGATGTATTCCTTCAAAGACTCCCTCTCAGGCAGAGTTAAATTGTAAATCCTTCCCTTAGGGAGTTTGGCTCCAGGGACAAGGTCAATTTTGCAGTCCCCTTCCCGGTGTGGGGGAAGGGTCTCTGCCAGAGTTTTAGAAAAAACATCAGTAAAATCAGCAATATACTCAGGAAGGGACTGAACAAAAGACAGGGAGGAATTCATACACAGAGGGGCAAGATGACTGGTGCACTGCGGACCCCACTTGACCAGATCGGCCGTGCACCAGTCAATCACAGGATTATGAAGCTCCAACCAGGGAAACCCCAAAATTAAATCTACCGATAAGTCTTTCATGACTAGAAAACTTATTTCTTCAGAGTGGATGGACCCCACCGACAATCTTAACAAGGGAGTCTGGAATTTGACTTCCCCTGCCAATAAAGGGGTAGAATCCACACTAGAAACATAAATACTGGGAGACAGGGGTACCAAAGCTTCAGACAAATTTGACACCACTGAAGCATTAATAAAATTAGCTGCTGACCCCGAATCCACAAAGGCTTTACCTTCATAGATCCGAGTACCTAACTGAAGTTTAAAGGGCAGGAGAACTCTTTTATTAGAAATTGGGAGTACCTGTGCTCCTAGGGTACCCTCCCGTAAGTATCCTAGGAGCGAGAGTTTCCCGACCGTGACCTCTTGGAACAGTTGGCAATTTGATGACCCTTATCTCCACAGAAAAAACACAGGCGGTTTCTGAAGCGATGCTCTCTACGCTGTTCGGGGGTCATGACCCCAAGCTCCATGGATTCCACTGGAAAAGGAACTGTGGAAACAAATTGAGAGGAAGAAAACGGAGGTGGGGACAAAGACAGAGGAAGAGGAGATGATCTGTCAGAACGTCGCGCCCTAAGGCGCCGGTCTGCCCGGACAGCAAGAGCCATAGCCTGTTCCAAGGTTTGTGGCTCCGGCTGTCTCAGGAGAAGGTCCTTTAAGGAGTCAGATAGACCAGCTAAGAAATGATCCTTGAGAGCATGATCATTCCACCTAGAGTCCGTACAATACTGGCGAAATTGGGTACAGAAGTCCTCGGCAGGTCGCCTACCCTGTCTGAGGGTCAGGAGTTTAGTCACAGCTTGAGCAGTTCTGTCCGGCTCATCATAAATCAAACCCAGGGCTGCAAAAAAACTGGTCAACTGACTGCCTTGCTGATGATTCAGGGGATAAAGAGAAGGCCCATTTTTGGGGCTCACCTCGGAGTCTAGAAATGACCAGACCCACCCTCTGGAATTCGGATCCGGATGAGAGGGGGCACAGGTCAAAGTACAATTTGCAGCCCTCTCGGAACGAGAAGAACTGCGATCTATCCCCTGAGAAAAAAATCGGGCATAGACACACGGGGCTCTGAGCGTACAAATACAGGAGATGGGAGTGGTTGGTCAGGTGGAGGAACCTGGGCGGAGGCCAGCGCCTGATCCTGTTGACGAACCCGGTCCGTCAAGGCTGAAACGACCTCGGTCAAGGTCTGCACCTGGGCCGCCAAGGATGCTACTGGATCCATTGGAGCTAAGAAAGTAGCGGGGCGGATGACAGGTGAAGACTTCTTAGTGGCCAGTGCTTCTGTCAGGGGAGGTCTGGGGTCCGGGGAGAGTGGTGGTCCCTAGCTCGACCCGCAACCCCTGTCCCTGCCTACTTGCCTCACCCTAGGCTAAAGGTCCTAGGGGGACAACTGGACGACAGTCCCTTGCCTAGCTAGGGAGGCGGGTATGGAGGACAGACTGACAGACAAACAACGAGAAACACAGAGGAGGGTCAGACGGTCCGAGGTCGATAACAAGAGAGCAGTATCAGGTCAAAAACGTAATCCACAAGAATGTCCAAGAAGCTAGCCGGGTAAAGCACAGAGAGACAAAATAGCATAAACACAGAAACAAAGCGAGATCCAAGAGCGCAGCTGCGATAAGATACCAACAACAGGAGCTCAAGGAAGGCTGGTGACTGCTGGAAGACCAAACAAGCACTGGCAATGAGGTGTAGCAGGAAGGAACCTAAATACCGACTGGACTCCCGCCCCAACTCCTGATAGGGGCTGGGAACCTGTCAGTAAGATTAGCCTCAATCACAGAACACCTGGTAAAAACAGGGTGGATGCCAGTGAATACAGCAAAGCCAGTTTAAAGGGACATGCGCACTGAAATCAGAGTGTGCGTAACTAGGAACGCGAGTTGGGTGCGGCAACCCGCCGCGTCCCTAGCAACGGTTCAGGCACAGGGGGACCGGCAGCCAAGGCACGGCGGCCAGACCTGCAGCCGGCCCTGACAAATGTGTGATAAAGATGAGTTCTTCATTTGCAATACATCTCACAAATCTCCCTCGGTCTCTCTTATTGCAGGGTAATAATTACAGTTCATAAGTTATTGAAAGAGGGAATTTCTGCTTATTGGAAATTGGAGATTTATATTTATCTCCACTTCCTTCCCTTTTATTCTGTTCCTAGACTGATGTCTTTGTTTCTTATATAACCCGTTTATTCAGTGTATTATATACACTCCTCCAGTCCTTCATACACCCCAGGAGTAACATACAACCCTTGCAGATACTTATATATAAAAATACTTTACTGATAACAGAGATGACAAAGCAATGGACATTATACAAAGATACAGACACTACAAATCACACAGTACATAGAGGACACCGCCACACACAGCCACCTCGTTCCTGCCCTCCCTGGATGCTAAGCAATGTGGCTAATAATGTGTATGTATATACAGTATATCCAGAGTCCACCAATATACCGTCTACTGGATCAATACTGCTACCCAACTCACATCCAGTACCTGACTATTAGTACATGTACATATAGAGACTCATGCATAAACAGCATATATAATCTACTGGTAATACAGTTCCAGACTACCACTATCTATATGTACACATATAAAGTCTACTGGGATATTATACTTATATACATACACACATATACCTTAAGCTTGCTCCAGAAGAGCTGTTGTTCCAGGTGGTGGCAGGAAGGAAGAGAGAGATCCCAAGTTTTCCAAAGCATATATCTTCCTGTGTCCCAGCCCCCACCATCGACTCCACCCCATGACCACCCAAATCTCTTCTCAATCTGTTGGCCAAGAGCCATGTGCCCTTCCTGCCTTTGATATGCTAACAAGGGCAAATGGCTTCTGGCCACTCAATGGGTGCTATATCATATTTGAGTGGTCTAGGACTAAAGCTTTGGCTGGACACCATATTTTCCTATAACAGTTATGTCCACACTGGAAAATAACAGTTTATACTGGTGTAATATTGGGGGGCCAGGATAACTTCCATATGGACATATATGTATAATGTTTTCTGAACCCTAGGCAATTTGTGTCATGTCTAGTGTTCACAGTAATTGGTAAATGTGGAGTTTTGCTTTATACTGATTTAATTAATGATGTTCCTACTCTTCAGGGCATTGTTCCCCAGAGAAAGATACTTTGAAACATTGTATCTATGTCTTTCCTTCTGTCCGAAGCATCATAAAGGACCATGCTGACAGACTTGGCCATTTGAAATGTCTCTCAAATTCCAGAAAAGAGGGTCTCCATAACACGTACGTGGCCATGTTCACCAGATGATTGTTTGTTCAACTGATGTTCAACCATTAACCAACTTCTATTTAAAATGTATGGCCTCCTCATGTCCAACATTAGGCTGCTTCAATTTCCTGGTCTCCATGCTTCGACACATACTTCATCCTAATGTTCCATACCGACATAGTTGAAATTATCTTGTGCTCAAGTTATTTTTATTCATTCATTTTGTATTTATGGCTCATCTTCACTTTCTCACATGATCAGAAAAATTACTACAGCAGCTTTTTCCAGCTAGTAGACAATGAGCAGACATATGACTTGTTCAGCCTGTTATGGAAAGTGCTGATACCACATTTTAGTCAGCTCATTGTGACAAGCTCATGTCCCCATATCGACAAACTGTTTCAGAGTTTGACTATTAAAGAGCATCTGTCAGCAGATTTGTACCTATGACACTAGCTGACCTGTTGCATGTGCATTTGGAAGCTGAAGGCATCTGTGTTGTGTCATTTACATATACATGCGGAAGTTGCAGAGACAACAGAGCTTCTAGGTGTAACGGCAACGCCCACATTGCTCCTAGCTGCTCATTTGCATATATTAAAATATCATTTTTCTCAGCAGTGCGGGCACATATTAACATGGGACCAACACAGATGCCTTCAGCTGCCAAGTGCACATGTAACAGGTCAGCCAGTGTCATAGGTACAAATCTACTGACAGATGTCCTTTTAAGTCGTTTAAATGATCTGGATAAATCTGGCCCTCTGTACCCAAACTTTCAGTCTTTTCAAACAGAAGGGCTGGAGTATAGCTACGAAGAAATGAGAGGGTGCACCATAGGGTAAGTACGTTCAAGATAAAGAGTGAAAAATACCACCAATTGGAGGCTCACCTTTAAGGGTTGTGCTATTCTAGACAAAACTTTCAGTAGAAGCACATGTACAAGGATGTCATGTCGTATGCAGCCGCTGCAGGAGACTTCCAAACAAAAAGTGCCCACTTTTTCTGGAGAGGAGTAGTAACATCGAATCAAGGTCCAAATCTTGGCTCTTGCTTGGATGCATGTTATTTTAAACCTGAAGAAGGGGAACTGTTATCTCCAGAGCATGTTTTTTTGATCTAGTATCAATAAAGAAACCAAACATACTGTGGCCACCGTTTGATCACCTTTGCATCGGGAAGCTGCTGGCCTTGATTTTATGCCAGACTTGTTCTTTTGCTAAGCCTGGATACAAAAAGAGTCAAATTGCATTCTGTCCTATACGTTTTACACCTTTTGTTATGCCGATGCTACAAGGTTGTTCAGTTCCAACTGGACAAAAATAAAAAATAATGAAATATGGACTGCGTGAGATTTCTGATGGCTGTATCCTACATTTACAAAAGAAAACATATTGTCACTGTGTGCATATATTCGAGATCCTTGTTCTGTACCAGAGTAATATTCAGCATGTTTTTCCCTCCTCCCAGCAGAGTGGGAGGCAGGCAATGGCTTGTTGCTTGGGATGGCAAATATCCTACGGCTCTGACTACAGCACCATCTGTTCTGTTCTAACCTCATGGATTATTACAATAATGTTTCTGTACCTCAGGTTGAAATTCACTGCGAGCTGAGAGACAGACAATAGACCTTTTGACTTATGGCAGATACGGTATATCAAATAAAGTTTAGCAGATTTTTTGTAACATATTTAGTTTGTGATTTGTTTGACAGGATAACCTACTGAGTGTACTACTGACGCCCACACTATTATCAACATGCATAGTTTTGTGTCTGCAGAGATATACAGTACAGACCAAAAGTTTGGACACACCTTCTCATTCAAAGAATTTTCTGTATTTCCATGACTATGAAAATTGTAGATTCACACTGAAGGCATTAAAACTATGAATTAACACATGTGGAATTATATACTTAACAAAAAAGTGTGAAACAACTGAAAATATGTCTTATATTCTAGGTTCTTCAAAGTAGATCACAGAAAAATAATATTATTAGTGCAGAAAAATAGATGCAAACAATATATACTGTATAAACTAAGACCTCATTCTGATATGATAAAATCTGAGACTCTTAGCCAATATATTTTGATCAAAACACATCTGTGCCCACCTACCCAGCGTCACAGTGGTCTCAGGTCAGGCAGGTCCTATGCTAAACCTAACTCTGCCGTTGGGCATCTATATCTAGGAGCGTGGACGCTGCACATTGGTTGCTGTATGCACATAGAGGTCACTAGGAGCAACACACCTATATGTGCAGCGTCCACGCTCCTAGATATAGATGCCCAATGGCAGAGTTAGGTTTAGCGTAGGACCTGCCTGACCTGAGACCACCGTGACGCTGGGTAGGTGGGCACAGATGTGTTTTGATCAAAATATATTGGCTTAGAGTCTCAGATTTTATCATATCAGAATGAGGTCTTAGTTTATACAGTATATATTGTTTGCATCTAATTTTGTGCACTAATAATATTATTTTTCTGTGATTTACTTTGATATATATATAGCCACTGACATCCGCAATCATTATCACATCATGCAGGATGTTTTTTTTTATCATTTTTTTATCTTTTTGTTTCTGTGAGTTTTGTTCAGTTCTTCAAAGTAGCCACCTTTTGCTTTGATTACTGCTTTGCACACTCTTGGCATTCTCTTGATGAGCTTCAAGAGGTAGTCACCTGAAATGGTTTTAACTTCACAGGTGTGCCCTGTCAGGTTTAATAAGTGGGATTTTTTGGCTTATAAATGGGGTTGGGACCATGAGTTGTGTTGGGCAGAAGTCAGGTGGATACACAGCTGATAGTCCTACTGAATAGACTGTTAGAATTTGTATTATGGCAAGAAAAAAGCAGCTAAGTAAAGAAAAACGAGTGGCCATCATTACTTTTAAGAAACTAAGGTCAGTCAGTCCAAAAAATTGGGAAAACTTTAACCCCTTCGCGCCCAGCGCCGTACATGTACGGCGCTGGGGCGATGCGGGCACATGGCGCCCGCTCGCGGGTGCGGCGGGCGTCATGGCCGGCAAGTCTCTGCTGTTTCTAACAGCAGAGACTTGCCACTACTTACCGCCATCGGCGGCGTCTTCCTCGGAGATTAGATGCTGTGATCACACGTGATCACAACATCTAGTTGCGTCTCAACCCGGAAGCATTCGCTTCCGGGTGGTGTACAGACACCCCGTGTGGCCAATCGGGGTGTCTGTACACCATATGAAAACTGTAATCCTCGCTGGTGAGGATTACAGTTTTCAAAGTGCAATTCTTATTCTGGCCACTAGATGGCAGGCCAGGATAAGAAATGAGCAATTCATGGATTTCTGAGTCTATAAAATCCATAATTGCTCATAAAGAAAAAAAAAAAAAGCCACAATATATAAGCCCATATTTGAGCTTTCCAATAGTAAAAAAAAAAAAAAAAAAAAAAAATGTTAAAAAATATATAAAAAATAAAAAAGATGTAAAAGTTCAAATCACCCCCCTTTCCGTATAAGTAAAAAATAAATACCTAAATAACAATAAATATAGACATCATGGGTATCACCGTGACCAAAAACGCCCATACTTTTAAAATATAAAAAAAAAATTCCAATACGGCGAATTGTGTGGCGGAAAAAAGCGTCCAAATGGCGATTTGCCGTTTTTTGTCTCTTTTTAAAAAAATTAAAAAATTAAATAAAAAGTGATCAAAAAGTCATACACACCCCAGAATGGTATCAATAAAAACTTCAGATCGTCCCGCAAAAAATGAGCCCCCATACAGCTCTGTACACATAAATACCAAAAAGTTATAGGGGTCAAGATTTGACAAGGAAAAAAAAAAAAAAAAAAAAAGGGCAACTTTCTAATTATTTTATCACTATGAAAACGCAGGAAAAACTATACATATTAGGTATTGCCGGATTCGTACTGACTTGTAGAATGAAAGTAATGGATCAGTTTTAATGCACATCAAACGCTGTAAATAAGAAACCCGTAGAACTGTAGAGGAATAGCATTTTTTTTGCAATTTCACCCGGTTTGGAATTTTTTTCCCGCTTCCCACTACACCATATGCAATATTAAATGGTGGCGTTGGAAAGTACAACTTGTCCCACAAAAAACAAGCCCTCATACAGCTATGTGAACAGAAAAATAAAAGAGTTATGGCTGTTTGAAGGCAAGGAGCGCAAAACGAAAATGCATAACCGAAAAAAGCGCGAAAGGGTTAAAAGTGTCCCCAAGTGTAGTCGAAAAAACCATCAAGCGCTACAAAGAAACTGGCTCACATGAGGACCGCCCCAGGAAAGGAAGACCAAGAGTCACCTCTGCTGCGGAGGATAAGTTCATCCGAGTCACCAGCCTCAGAAATCGCAGGTTAACAGCAGCTCAGATTAGAGACCAGGTCAATGCCACACACAGTTCTAGCAGCAGACACATCTCTACAACAACTGTTAAGAGGAGACTGTGTGCAGCAGGCCTTCATGGTAAAATAGCTGCTAGGAAACCACTGCTAAGGACAGGCAACAAGCAGAAGAGACTTGTTTGGGCTAAAGAACACAAGGAATGGACATTAGACCAGTGGAAATCTGTGCTTTGGTCTGATGAGTCCAAATTTGAGATCTTTGGTTCCAACCACCATGGTGAACGGATGGACTCTACATGCCTGGTTCCCACCGTGAAGCATGGAGGAGGAGGTGTGATGGTGTGGGGGTGCTTTGCTGGTGACACTGTTGGGGATTTATTCAAAATTGAAGGCATACTGAACCAGCATGGCTACCACAGCATCTTGCAGCGGCATGCTATTCCATCCGGTTTGCGTTTAGTTGGATCATCATTTATTTATCAACAGGACAATGACCCCAAACACACCTCCAGGCTGTGTAAGGGCTATTTGACCAAGAAGGAGAGTGATGGGGTGCTACGCCAGATGACCTGGCCTCCACAGTCACCAGACCTGAACCCAATCGAGATGGTTTGGGGTGAGCTGGACCGCAGAGTGAAGGCAAAAGGGCCAACAAGTGCTAAGCATCTCTGGGAACTCCTTCAAGACTGTTGGAATACTATTTCAGGTGACTACCTCTTGAAGCTCATCAAGAGAATGCCAAGAGTGTGCAAAGCAGTAATCAAAGCAAAAGGTGGCTACTTTGAAGAACCTAGAATATAAGACATATTTTCTGTTGTTTCACACTTTTTTGTTAAGTATATAATTCCACATGTGTTAATTCATAGTTTTGATGCCTTCAGTGTGAATCTACAATTTTCATAGTCATGAAAATACAGAAAACTCTTTGAATGAGAAGGTGTGTCCAAACTTTTGGTATGTACTGTACTTCATTGCAATATCAGGTATTAGCTTTGAGAAGTATGGCAGTTTACCAGATGGGCATGTAACATAGCAGCATCTTTTCTTTATTTTACTAGGTGAGACAGGCTATAGCCATCTTTGCAAAAAAATAAAAATAAAATTATTGCTCAAACACATCCAAAATGGGAAATGAAGCAATTTTGCAAATATTCCTGATTAAAAATCTAATGTCTTTTGTCTATAGCTTCTATGCTTCTGTGTCTTCATGGTTACAGACAGGGGCGGACTGGCCAGTGGGCCAATGCCCAGGGAACTGCTCAAGTAATCCGTACTACAGCTGGCCAAGTACATAAATATCCGATACTCTGTAGAGTAAGTAATGGTAGTGGCATCAGGTACTCATGTACCTGGCTGGAGGCTGCAGATGTCCTCCTGAATTCAATTATATGGCTTTCTTCAGGATGGCGATTCCCAGTCCGCCCCTGGATACAGACTTCAAGCAAAAGTGGTGTAATCTAATTCTGAAGTTAGGTATACTGCCTTCCAGTCGTCCTTCCTGCTAAACTATCAAATCTACGCTTAATCTGTAGCCCATATCTTTACTTATCTAATGATGGATTTGTAGTGTCCTGGAGCAAGGCTACTTTGAACTATGAACATTTGTGGACATTTGCCTTATTGCTACTATGCAAAGCCATCAACTCCTAACTTTATTGCATTTTGAAGGGTTAACATGCACTGTGATTTATGCTGTTTTTTACACTTATGCTGTTTTATATTGTTGAACTGCATTTATATGTTTATTGTAATAGATCCAGTTCATGCACTGCTATTACACTATAGCTGCACTGCACTGTGGAAAGGGTCAATACACAGCCAGCTAATACCAAGATCCCAGTGGCATACCGCCAATGGCGCCGACTACTCAATCGCCATGGGGCCCATGAAGTTCGGGATCCCGGCAGGGCTGAATGACCCCGCCCCCTCACTTTCTAGTCTTAGGGCTTACAAGCCGGTTTACACAGCAGCAGAGGAAGGAAACATCATCCTATCTGATGTTCCCCTTCCCTTCTCCCCTCCTCCTGTAGGTCCGCTCACCCCTGCAGTCCAGGGATAGATGGTGCTGTGGGCTAAAGGACCTTCCTGAAGTCATCCTCCCATGTGACCAGTGGGGGAGGAGTCAGGGGAGCAGTGAGCTGTGTTACTGTACAGAGAGGAGCCAGGCTGGAGTTTGGTGAGGCCTAGCTGTGTGTGGGTCCCTGTCCCTGTGTGTCTGTCTGTACCTCTCCCTGTGTGTCCCTGTCCTTGTATATCCCTGTCCCTGTGTGTGTTTGTCCCTGTATGTTTGCTTGTCCCTGTCTGTCAGTCTCTCCCTGTGTGTCTGTCCTTGTGTGTGTCCCTGTCCCTGTCTTTTTGTGTCCTTGTCCCTGTGTCCCTGCCCCTGTGTTTGTCCCTGTGTGTGTCCGTATCCCTGTCCCTGTGTGTGCCTGTCCCTGTGTGTGTTTGCCCCTGTCCCTTTCCTTTTGTGTCCATGTCTCTTCGTGTCCCTGTCCCTGTGTGTGTGTCTGTTCCTGTGTATGTCTGTCTCTGTGTGTGTGTCTGTGTCCCTGTGTGTGTCTGTCCTTGTGTTTGTGTTTGTGCCTGTCCCTGTGTTTGTCGGTCCCTGTGTATGTGGGTCTGTCTGTGTGTGTGTCTGTTCCCCTGTGTGTGTCTGTCTCTGTGTGTGTGTCCCTGTGTCTGTTTGTCCCTGTATGCGTCTGTTACCATCACTATGCCCACAGTGTTCCGATGTTTTGACGCAGCTGCATCAGGACGTTTTGTGGGGGCAAGAAGAAAAAGACGGAAGAGGAGACAGCACTGCCAGCATGGAGTCCCGTGGGAGAGGCACAGGGAGGTGTGATCCTGTCCCTGTGTATGTCCGTGTGCCTGTGCGTCTGTCTCTCCCTGTGTGTGTGTGTCCCTGTCCCTGTGTGTTTCCCTATCCCTGTGCATGTGTTTTCCTGTCCCTGTGTGTCTCCCTATCCCTGTGCATGTGTTTTCCTGTCCCTGTGTGTTTCCCTATCCCTGTGCATGTGTTTTCCTGTCCCTGTGTGTTTCCCTATCCCTGTCCCTGTGTGTGCCTGTCCCTGTGTGTTTGTCCCTATCCCTTTGTGTCCCTGTCCGTGTGTGTGTTTGTGTCCCTGTATATGTATGTATATTATTTTAATAGATTCAATCTGTCTGGGACTATAAGTAGGCAGTAGGCACAATATGTTCTTATCCCCTGAGGAAGCAACAGCAAAACGCGCGTTGGGGTCTGAGGTGACACTGGTCTGTATTGCCCTTTATTCCATATATGGATTAGGTCTAGTTTCACATGTTGTGTGATTAGTATGGCACTTTCTTATACACTGTTACAACTGTGTATTTCCTAATATCCATTTGTGACATTGTTGTGTATCCAGATAGTCCCTCTATTTGTGTATGTTACCACCATTGATCTTTTACAAATTTTTAATGATCTAATCATGATATAATAAAGCTTATCTATATTTCCATACGTGGTTGGTGTGGTTTTAGTATTGGTGTGCGTGATAGGGCTTTACACACACCTATTCATTCTTTGGTGCCTATTTATTCTTTGGCGTTTACAGCGGATAAAGGATAAAGTGACTGCAATCCTGGTGCCCTGGACCAGCCATTCCTGAATTGGAAGACTGGTGGCGTCAGCATAAATAGAATCGCTAAAGGAATGACATCTTGCACAGGGCTGTCACCTTCTGAGTAGTCCAAAATCAATATGGTAGGAATATGCCAATAGTCCTTTATTTACAATCTCACATAGACAATGCATTTTGGGGTATAACCCTCTTTATCAAGTTGGAGTTCTACACACCCTTTCCCTTTGTCCGAACCCCTTTTTAAAAGGAAGATGGACACTGATCCAGGAATTTGTAAGGTGGATCAATATAACAGGATTACAGGTTGGACTTGATGGACATTTGTCTTTTTCCAATCTTAAAGGGGTTCTCCGGGAATTAAGAAAATGAAAATATGTAAATATTACTTTATTATAAATATATTCCCAAATACCTTTCATTAGTTACAATGGCTTGTTTTGTCTAGTGAGCAATGATTAGGAGAAACAAAATGGCCGCTGTCCTATTAGTACATACAAAACCTGTCCTAGTCACACAGAAGGACAAGTTACTTCACCGCACTGAGGTAAAGAGATGATTCATCCTCCTCTCCTACTTGCCAGGGATTATAATCCTGAATACTGTTTAATATGATATTTAGCTGAATCTTTGTGGGAATGGAGTTCATGAGGAGACATGAAGTATAGAGAGGACGGACCGGACAGACTGTGGTAATGGAGACTGCATACAAGTGCTGCTGCTTATTACCCACATCTGCTCATGAACTCCATTCCTACAGAGATTCAGTTGAAGATCTTATCAGCTGTATTAGGGATCATAATCCCTGACAAGCAGAGCAGAGAGGAGGATGAGGCAGCTCTTTACCTCAGTGTTGTGAAGTAACTTGTCCTGCTGTGTGACGAGGACAGGTTTTGTGTGTACTAATAGGACGGCGGCCATTTTATTTCTCCTAATGATTGCCCCCCAGACAAAACAAACCATTATAACTAATGAACGGTATTTGGGAATATATTTATAATGAAGTAATATTTAAGTATTTTCATTTTCTTAATTCCAGGTGAACCCCTTTAACAACTATGCAACTATGGGGCAAGATATAATTCCTTTTGTGATTTTATTTAAGAACAAGACCAAAACGCGTTTCAATAGTTGCAATAACACATTGAATTGCTTTTATGGACCTGTGTGGTGCTGAAGGATTTTTATGCTACTATGTTTAGTCTTGAGAACCTTAACCACTTCAGCTCTGGGCCATTTACCCCCTTCCTGACCAGGCCTAATTTTGCAAATCTGACATGTGTCACTTCATGTGGTAATAACTTTGGAACGCTTTTACTTATCCAAGCGATTCTGTTGTTTTCTCGTGACACTTTGTACTTCAAGTTAATGGTAAACTTGAGTTGATAAGTTTTAATTTTATTTATAAAAAAATCCAAAAGTTAACGAAAATTTGAAAAAATTCACTGTTTTCTAAATTTCAATCTCTCTGTTTTTAAGACAGATAATGATGCCCCATAAAATACTTTTTAATTTACATTCCCCATATGTCTACTTTATGTTGGCATTATTTTGGTAGTGTCATTTTATTTTTTTTAGGACAGTAGAAGGTTTAGAATTTTAGATGCAATTTTTGCAAATTTGCAAAATCAACTTTTTTAAGGACCAGTTCAGTTCTGAAGTCAGTTTGTGGGCTTACATAATAAAAACCACCCATAAATGACCCCATTTTAGAAACTACACCCCTCAAACTATTCAAAACTGGTTTTAGAAAAGTTGTTAACCCTTTAAGTATTCCACAGGAATTAAAGCAAAATAGATGTGAAATTTCAAAATTTCACTTTTTTTTGCAGATTTTCCATTTTAATAATTTTTTCCTGTAACACATCAAGGGTTAACAACAAAACAAAACTCAATATTTATTACCCCGATTCTGCAGTTTGCAGAAACACCCCACACGTGGTCATAAACTGTTATTTGGGAATAAGCCAGGGCTCAGAAGGGGAGGAGCAGCATCTGCATTTTCTAACATGGAATTTTTTGTCATGGTTTGTAAGAGTGATAACTTTTTAATTTTTTTGTGGACTGAGCTGTGTGAGGTCTTATTTTTTGCGGGACAAGTTGTTCTTTTTATTGGCACCATTTTGGGGTACATCCGGCTTTCTGATCACTTTTTAATCTAATTTTTGGGAGGTTAACTAAAAAAAAAAAGGAGTTTAGGGGCATTTTTCTATATTTTTTTTACACTGTTCACTTGATGGGGTAGATCATGTGATATTTTTGTAGAGCCAGTTGTTACCGACGCAATGATACCAAATATGTCTATTTTTTAATTTTTTTACGTTTTACACAATAAGAGCATTTTTAGAAGAAAAATCATGTTTTTGTGTTGCAATTTTTTAAGAGCCATTTTTTTCATTTTTCGGGCTATAATCTTGTGTGGGGGCTCATTTTTTGCGGGATGAGGTGACGTTTTTATTGCTACCATGTTGGGATGCATACGACTTTTTGATTGTTTAATATTATGTTTTTTGGTAGGTGATGCGACAAAAAAAGCTGTTTTGGCTTAATTTTTATTACATTTTTTTTACGCAGTTCACTTGATGGGGTAGATCATGTGATATTTTTATAGAGCCGGTCGTTTCGGACACGGTGATACCAAATATGTCTATCTTATTTATTTATTTTTATTTGTAACTTTTTTAATGAAATATTTGGGGGGAAATTATTATTTTTTATATATATGTGATTTTTTTTTTTTTATAATACTCTATTTTTTTTTTTACACTTTGTGTCCCCCATAAGGTCATACAAGACCTCAGGGGGACATTTAACGTCACTTATTTATTTATTTATTTTTTTTACACTTGATTTCTCCTGTAACTGGGGCTGACATAGTAGCCCCAGTTACAGGGGAAATACATCCCCAGAGAGGCTGTACAGCATAATATTATGGTGTACAGCCTCAGTGCAGGGCTGATCGGGTCTATGAGAGACCCGGCAGCTCCTGCACTCTCCCGGCCCCAGCGATCACGTGACCGCCGGGCCGGAACAGGAAGCGCAATAGCGCTTCCTGATATGTATACACAGCGCTCGTTGAGCGCTGTGTATACAGCGATCTAGAAGGCAGGGACCCCCACTGACAGCAGGTACCCCACTGTGCAGCTGCACGATTAGCGTGCAGCTGCTATCTCTGAATGGACGTTTAGAAACGGCCATTCAGAGATAGATAACCACTTCCAGGACGTTTATAGTCAACGGGCGGACGGGAAGTGGTTAAGTACAATTGAATAAAGTGGTTCCAGTAAATGCGTCTCCTCTCAAAAAGGTAGGAAATTCCACCTTTTTCGTGTGTCACACCTACTCCAGGCCAAGAAGTAAACTAAACTGAATCAAAGGAAGATTTGATAATCTGATTTAATTGAGGGGAAAACGCTTTAAAGTTGATGTGAGTTTTCTTGCATGAATTCTATTTCCATGGTTCCTTTTACTTCTTCAGTAGATGAGATGCGCACCCTTAATTTATACTTTGGTGAACCAGTGATTCTGCTTTCAGATCCGTACGATGGTTCCTGAATTATGTATGAACTTCTTGCTTATGCTTCCTTTACTTCCTTTTAAGCGGTAGTTGGTGAGCATTATTCCCTTGACTTGTCTGTTACATCCCTCTGCAGGACTGCGCTGGGGTATACGTGAGCATCAGGCCCCATTCACACGGCAATATTGCGGAATAGTTGCGGCCCCATTCACCTCTATGGAGCGGGGAGCCGCCGCACGGAGCTCCGATGAAGCATGTTCTATACTTGTCCGCATGCACACGGACAAGTATAGGCATTTTGAATGGGGCCGCCCGGCGTGTGTTCCAAACGTGTGGAGCACACGCCGGGCGGCCCCCGTATTATTGCACGTCCGAAAAAATGCGGACCCGCAATAATACGGCCGTCTGAATGGGGCCTCAGTGTGAGGTTTCTACATATATATATATAATCACAAATGAGGAGCTTTCCAAATGAAAGTGGTTCTGAGATTTTACTATAAGTATAAATTATTTATCTACCGTGGAAGTTATCTGTCAGAGGTTTGGACATTACTATAGCAACTCAATCAACCACATGCTTAGCTGCACTTAAAAAACCTGCCGCAGCGAGCACCGATTATATAACTGGCAAAATCTGCATCATTAAAGAGACTTTTTCCTCCAGAGCTAGGATCTGTTCCCCAACAGCTCATCCAGCAATTAGAGATTATCCCTGAAGCCAACAAAAGAAACAAAAATAGAGTTGCTGCTTCTGTAGTGCAGTAGTGCTTGGTGGAAGGGAACGCAATGGGGGACATTTATCAGTAATGGTGTAATTTGAGCCAAAAAAATACTAACATTACAAATCAAAAGTGGTGATTTGTTACACCTCATATATCAAAAGGAGCATGGCACTTTTAAAATGTGACTTTTTAAATGATAAACTTGATTATCTACCTATTGCTCTCTATTTGCGACATTTTAACACCAATGGCACAAAAATGTGACTTTTTTTAAACCAAAATGCACCATTTCATCTACCCCCCCTCCCCACCAGACCACACTTGTGACTTTTGAAACATATTTGTGACTTATGAAGCATATTTGCAACATTTCCAGTAGTAAATTGTGAAGTTTGTCTTAGACTTGGGACGTTTTTGTTATTTTTTTTGTTTTTGTTGAATGTCAATTTACTGACAAAACCCTGCTGTTTGGCTCATTTATATTAGGTTAAATTTAATGCGTCCTGTTTTAATACTTATCTATCACTGGTTCCCGCTTTTCATAAATGCAAATTTTTGACAAAAAGTTGCATCTTTATTCCATAAATGTGACTTTTTACACAAAACACCACCAGATAAGCTGCCTTCATTGTCCGCAACAATTTGAGCAATTTCTGCTGATAACAGGATGATAAATGAGGTGTAATAAGCGCCAATTTGATAGCCCCGTCTATTTTGACAATTATAAACAAACGGATTGTTTCTATGAGGAGCTGTGCTGAAGTTCTGAATCCATACAACAACTGATACCAGCAGCAGAAGCGTCCCTGTGACAACTTCAGGTAGTGGAGGAAGGGTTTTGCCGGCCCTGCGAGCCTTAAAGAGGTATTCCCATCTTAGACAATGGGGGCATATCGCTAGGATATGCCCCAATTGTCTTATAGGTGCGGGTCCCCATATTTTCGGCGGCCCCATAGAAATGAATGGAGGGCGGCTACGCGTGCGCAGTGCGCTCTCCTTCACTTTTGGGGCTCCGTTCTCGATATAGGTGCGGGTCCCAGCGGTGGGACCCGAACCTATAAGACAATGGGGGCATATCCTAGCGATATGCCCCCATTGTCTAAGATGGGTATAACCCTTTAACAGATCCGGATCTGGTGAGTCGTGAACAGCGTGCAAGCTAAAGGTAAAGGATCAACTTTCTATGTAGGCCTACACTGGTGGCTCAGTGGCACAGTATCGACTTGTAGGCTCTGCTGTGCACCCCACCGCGTTAGGTTCGTCTGGCCAAACAGGAACAGTGACTTCGTGTCTGGAGCATAAGGCACTCTGTGTAGCTCTGTATTGCTGTGCAGTGTTATGGTTTATAGAGTTTCCGGCAGGTCTGAGTCTAATACTCTGCCGGGTGATAAGTTTGTGAACCAGCAGATGGCTCTGCAGACAATACAGCTGAGCTATAACATTAAGGGGAGATAATATAGTTCTGGCAGTCGTACACATGATCTTGCCTGTAGTTAAATTGGGAAACACCTTTCACTACATATCCTGGCGAGTGACGCAGAACCAGGGTGAGTGCTCCCAGAGCTGTAAATACATATATTGCCATACTGTTGCTTCAGTGGCGTTTTCTCAGGTTTGATTTGTGGGGAATAAAAGTACAAAGTTTCCTTATCAACCCGTGTGGCCTTGCTGTATACTGGGGAGCCCTCCCCGTCCACAACTTACATTTGCCGCAACTCAAAACATCATTCTTTTTTGCACATTTTACGGCATAATTCTGTTGCAACATGCTTAGTAAATCTCCTCCATTGTCTTGAAAGTTTTTAGCCTCAATCAGAATTCAATCAAGGCAAATCATGCAAAATTCAAGGAGAAAATTTATAACTTTCGAGAACATAGTAAATTATGCTCATCAAATTTCACAATTCATATTAAATGAATAAAATTATTCTCCTAAATTTGTTTTTCGAATAGTCTGAAGAGATCCTTGTCTTGCTCTAAATTTCGTTTGCCTGATGCAAACCTTATACACCTGATTTGGCATGGTCCAAAATTTCACTAATATTTGTAAAGTAGTTGATCATTTAAAGAGGACCTTTCATGGGATTTTTTTTAACTAATACCTTAGTAAGTAGTCCACCTGATGCAGATGCTATTGCTTTTTTTTCAGATAAGAAAAAGACAACTAGAGGGTACAGAGATCAGTACAGAGATCTCTCCCATCATCTATTTATCCCCAGGACTGTGACAAGGGGACATCCTCTGCGCCTGGAGGAAAGAAGGTTTGTACACAAACATAGAAGAGGATTCTTTACGGTAAGAGCAGTGAGACTATGGAACTCTCTGCCTGAGGAGGTGGTGATGGTAAGTTCACTAAAAGAGTTCAAGAGGGGCCTGGATGTATTTCTGGAGGGTAATAATATTACAGGTTATAGTTACTAGAGAGGGGTCGTTGATCCAGGGAGTAATTCTGATTGGAGTCGGGAAGGAATCTTTTCCCCAAAAGTGAGGAACATTGGCTTCTACCTCACAGGGGTTTTTTGCCTTCCTCTGGATCAACTTATAGGAAAACAGGCCGAACTGGATGGACAGATGTCTTTTTTCGGCCTTATACACTATGTTACTATGTTATGTTACTATGTAACTATGTTTAGATAGTCCCCTCCGTTGCGGTGCTATGCTCCTTCTGTGTGTTATGACACCCAATATGCCAATCGGTACAGGGAGGAGGAGACCTCAGCTCTCCTTAGAGGGTGTTTCCTACTTCCTGGCTGTGACATTGTCCAATCGCAGTGGACCAAAGCAGACCACTTCAAAGCCAAGGAGAAGACAAGCTCTTGTGAGATTTGGTAAATTAGTTTTAAAAAAATAATCTTATAAAAGATCCTCTTTAAGGTCTGTTGGGGGAATTTATCATTTTATTTGCACCAGAATTCTGGGGATTGAGCAAATGAGTATGGCCTATTTTATAACATTCCCTGTCAATCCTACAATTTTTGAGAGTCATAGGAAACTCCTTAAAAGTGGTTTTACAGGCTACAGATATTGATGACCTATCCTCAACACCATCAACACCTGTCAATCCCTCTGACCAGTTGTTGGAATCTATCAGTGTATTCAGAGGAAGCAGGAGGCTCTGTACACTGTGTAGTTACCAACACTAAAGTACTGTAGCTCATGTCCCATTTACTTGCATGGGAGCTAAGTTGAAGTACCCAGACACTACATAATGTAAGGAGCTGTTTGCCTCCTCTTCCATACAGTGTAAAGTTTACAAACCAATGACTGCCCAAAGCCCCCACTGATCGGTGGGGGTGCCTGATGCCTGATAACCTATCGTCAGGATAGGTTATCAATATTCCAGTTGCCTAGAGAACTTCTTTAACTGTTTGGATGTAATTCATATTATGATCAGTGCTTGCTGTCACTTCCTGCTCTATTAGAAGGAGAGAGAGCTGGTTTGTTTGATACTGTAACATAACACAGAACTACAGAGCAAAGAGTCAAGAAGAGAATCAACAAGCTAATAATTCTCCAGCTAAAGTAAATGTAGAACTACATTGATGATAGTCATAAATGTCAACTTTCTTATAAATATCACCTTGACTACAAATATAAAGTGGTGTCTTGTGGAGGGCTCATATAGCCCCAGGTGTGGACTGGCCATAGATCCTACAAGGAATTTTCTAGGTGGGCCGATGTCCATAGGGCCACCCAAGCCCTCCTCACTGTAATAAAGAACATGACAGTAACATATGCAGGTTAGGCAATAGTGGTAACACTACCACAGAACCAAGTGCACCGGCAGACCAGAGGAAAACCCAGGAGGGCAAAGAGCCAGTGAGCCTCGTTCTTCACAGGGCCCCTGGTGGTGGGGATGAACTGTGCCGATGGCCCACTGGTCGCACCTCCAGGAAGGTCTTAGTACACTTGGCCCCTACTGCAGAGAACCACACTGGTGTGAGCACCAGGAGAACAGAAAACAGAACTGGAACCCAAGCAAACACAAGACATGGATCAGACAACAAGACAAACGGGAACCAGCACAGAAGCAGATGCCTGAACCCCAGGTGGAATGGAAGCATGGCGGCCTCAGGCAGAGCTGTGCAGACTAGAGATCCTCCCTCTGGAGAACCCAGGAGCCCTCTCACGAAGGCAGGACAAACACAGGAACAGAAGCAGTGAGCAGTGCCAGGTTAGACAAGGAACAGGCAAGATAAGAAGCAGTAGGCACTGCTAGGCTGGACATGGAACAAGTAGGATCGGAAGCAGTTTAGTACTGCCAAACTATAAGACACAGAGAACTGCTAGGCTAAGACACCGCAGCCAGCATGCAGCCCCAAACAACCAGCATATACAGGAGTCAGTCTGCAGCCAGTACACGAGAGAGCATGCAGCTAGCCTACACAGCCGCAACTGTCACAGTGAACCGCAACGTGATACACTCATACTGAAGATAGGACTGGCCTGGTGTTGTGGCCCACATCTCACCTCCTAAGATCCCTGGTCCATATCCATATTAGAGACAATTGGAGGAGGAGTAGAATAACAGAACATGGCAGCTATTGATGCCCACCACAAAGTGACAGCTTCTGGGGAGGTATCTTGTGCTGCATTGTGGTAGTTGGTTCTGTGGGATTATATTATGTGCTGCGCTATGGTATTACTGCAAACTTGTATTTGCCCCATCACTTTTGGTGTCCCACCTATTGTCAATTTGGACCCACCTACAACATTGGGGCCACTTTAGGGTTTTTTACAGTTCCCAGTCTGCACCTATATAGCCCTCCACATAGTATGGAATGGTTGGGAATCTATAAGAGCCACAGACTCATATTGCTGAGGAAGATCAGTTGATGACTGAAACATCCATTTTTTCTGTGAGTGGCTGAACATTATATCTGGATGAATATATCTGAATAGTGTTGAGTGAATCGAAATATCCGAAGTGGACTTCGATCCGAATTTCAGGAAAATTGTAATTTGTTTCAAAGCCGAATTTCCTTGTGCTTCGTGGTAACAAATTAATTTTTCCTAAAATGGTGGCTAAAAATAAAAAAATTATATTCACCTCATCCACTTGCTTGCGGGGAAGCCATCAGCCCCCGTCTTGATTGAAGAAAACCCACCAATGGACCTATGGCAAGCGTGATAACCTCACCACATGGGCGCGTGAAGTGACATCATCATGCTTGCCGCAGGTCCTTTGGCGGGTTTTCTTCAAGATGGGAGCAGAAGGCCTCTTAGCAATAATGTGGATGAGGTGAGTATATATATATATATATATATATATATATATACAGTATATATATTAACCCCTGATCAACCCCTGAAAGACTTAATGTGAGTCACAGATGCCGCCATCAGCATTGAATGTGGCATTTGAGGAGTTAAATGACGGGGGGGGGAGGCTAACGACACGCGATCGCCATTCCCCATTATTGCGACTGCTCCGTACAATGGAAAGCAATTCGTGACAAAGTAATTCGTAACTAATCAAATTACTTGTCAAAGTTCGGCGAAGCAGCCACCTCTGATCTGGACCTTACTGGATTTCTACTTTAAAAGGGTTGTCTCATCACAGACAATGGGGGCATATCGCTAGCATATGCCTCCATTGTCTTACAGGTCCCACTGCTGGGACCAGCACCTATGTTGGGAACGGAGCCCCGCAAAGTGGTGGCTGGAGGACTCCGGGCTGACCACCAGCAAGCGCGCTCCCCATAGAAGTGAATGGGAGCGCACCATGCATGACCGGCCACAGCTCCCATTCACTTCTATGGGTTTGATGGAAATGGCCGAGAAAATGAATGGAGGGCAGCTGCGCATACGGGGTTCCAATTTCAACCGTGGGACCCGCACCTATAAGACAATGGGGGCATACCCTAGTGATATGCCCCCATTGTCTGTGATGAGACAACCCCTTTAATAAATCATTTGGGCATTTAAAACATATTTATATACTCGTATGTAAGTGTATGTAAGAGATTGACCACAAAGTCATGTTCTTAAAGGGGTTATCCAATCCTATAAAATGTCCCCCATATGCTTGACCCCTCACACTGAATATACTTACCTGACTTCCCGCTCCCTGCGCCACTCCAGGTCCCCACGCCACCACTGCTGCTTCTCTCCGTGCACGGATGAAAACATCCGGTGTTGGGGGGAGCAGCCAATGGCAGACGGGGACGAGCCTCCCTAGCATCGCGGGTTACAGTAGGGAGGCTCGTCCCTGTCACCGCCTGCCATTGGCTGCTCCCCCACAACACCAGATGATTTAATCCGCGCACTGGGAGAAGCAGCAGTGGTGGTGCGGGGACCAGGAGCGGTGCAGGGAGCAGGGAGCCAGGTAAGTATATTTAGTGTGGGGGGCCCAGCATATTGGTGGGCTTTTTATACGATTGGATAACCCCTTTAACGCAGCTATTTTGACAGACATGTCTTTATTTTGCATTAGTCGTATAACTTTCCCATGGGTCACTTTTTGTTAATGTAGGTGACGTCTATCTTTATATGGATTCGGGACCCTTATAATCCTTATAAACAGGATTTGTGATTGCGCCACAGAGAGCAGAATCCACACATACTTTATAATGTTTTACACATAACACTCCATGAATCCCAGCATTTCTTCTCCTATTGATTTGCTTGAATCGTTGCTTGGGATTACTGTCTATGCGCCTCTACAGTGTTATTGATCAGGGCATTTGTGTGAAATGCTTACACGAGAGTCTCTTCTTATCCTCAGTATATTAATTGATCTCCACAGCTTTATATCTCCTTGATGTTGTACTTTGTAAATCAAGAGTAATCATTACACTTATCAGAAGCTTTCACATTATCGTACTCCTTTGTCATAAAGAAGATATTTCTGGTGAAATACCTTTCTACAGTCTGAATCTACTAAAAATATCAGATGTGACTGCAGCGAACCCCAGTATCCTGACCCTCTAATATCACATTTAAGGGAGGACCCTCAGGGTTGAGTTGTTTGGCCTGTCACTGTGACAGAGGTATAACTTAAAGTTCTCGGTGTCCATTGCCTCCCTCAAATATATGCTATAAATACAATGTATATGCCATAAATGCCTGATCAGTATGGGTCACACCCATTGAACAGTCAAAAGCACCCCGTTGAAAAAATACCAGAACAGTCATAAAGTCCAGCTACCAGATCAAAGCCAGAGTCTAGCACAGCAGAGAGAGAAAGCCAAATAGCCAAGTTTGCCTACCAGTTTACCCCAAAACCTGCTGGAGCCAAGAGAAAGACCAAATATTGTCTGTATGCAAGTTTATTCAATTAAAGCTGTTGAACTTTATAAAGTCTGGACTCGTATTATTCTCCACCAACTATCACTCCTCCCGGGGAGCGGGGTATCCAGGTAGGAGCACCGTGACACACAAACTCTTAAGGCCGCATCACCACTCGGCATTCCTAAAAACCTGGGACACAATCGGCACTGGGAGACAGTACATTCAATTTGTCAAGCTTGGGCCCCACAAGAAAAAAAAAATTATATACTGGACAGTATACCCCCCCAGCCATAGTGCTAAAGACATATCTAGATGTACACTAAATTCCACATGGTCACACATACAGGATAATACAGCACCACACATCTATTAAATCCAATGACGTCTCATCTGATATAGATGTTCTCTTCCCTCATTTTTTTCACTGGAAGCAGACCGCCATGTTATTTTAGCTACATCTCATCTCTGCAGCGTTTACCACAAAGACATCTTACTTTTCTCAGTTTTCCATCATCCACCTCCTAAAGTACTCTCAGCAGTTATAATGCCCCCTATAGCAACCCCAGTAGTTACATAACCCCTTAGCACCTTCAGTAGTTATGTGCTCCCAGTAGTTACATGTTCCCCAATAGTGCTTCTTGCCCCCAGTAAAGCCTATTTCTCCATTCACATACAGTAGCTGTATAAGGGCTTGTTTCTTGTGGGACAAGTGGCACTTTCTAATGGCACCATTTCATATGGCATACCATGTAGGGGAAAACTGGAAAAATATTCCAAATGGGATGAAAATTGAAAAAAAAAGGAATTGCGTCAAAGTTGTATGGGTTTTTTTTTGTACAGTGTTTCGTGTGCAGTAAAAATGACCTGTTACCATCATTCTGGTCAGTCTGTTTATTGCGATACCACATTTGTATGTCTTTTTTCTTTGCATCACCATAACTTTTTTACAGTTATGTATGAGGGCTCATTTTTTGTGGGATGATCTGTAACTTTTATTGATACAAATTTGGTGTCAATTTGGTGTGTTTGACATTTTTATTCAGTTTTATTAGGCTACTTTCACACCAGCATTTTTTGCTGGATCAGCAAAAACGTCTCTGTCACGATAACACAACCGTCTGTATCCCTTATGAACAGATCCGGTTGTATTATCTTTAAAATAGCCAAGATGTATCCGTCATAAACACCTTTGAAAGTCAATGGGGGACGGATCTGTTTTATATTGTGTCAGAAAAAAATTATCCATCCCCATTGACTTACATTGTGAGTCATGACGGATCCGTCTTGCTCCGCACCACATCGTGGGCAGAAAAACACTGCTTGCAGCTTTATTCTGTCCACGATGGGGACGCAACCAAATGGAATGGAATGCATTCTGGTTCATTCCGTTCCCTTCATTGACAATGAATGGGGACATAACGGAAGCATTTTCCCCTGCTAATGAGATCCTATGACGGATCTCAGTAGCAGAAAGGGAAAGCGGAGATGTGAAAGTAGCCTTAGGGCTCTTTCACGCAAGCGGATGCCGTGCGTGGCATCCGCTGCATGAATTGCCAAGCCTCGTTCAGGAGAGCAGAGACATGGATCATTAACATGATTTATAATGCTCTGTGCCTTTCTGTGACCTGATTTTGTAGTAAAAAGATCACAGAGAGGCACAGAGCATTATCAATCATGTTAATGCTCCATGTCTCTGCTGTCCAGAACAGGGCTTGGCTCTCCTGCACGCAGCGGATTCCTCGGACGGCATCCACTCGTGTGAAAGAGCCCTTAAGCGCCTCCGTAATTGCGGCAGATCAACCGCCAACTTAGGGGTTTAGTAAGACCAGCATCTAAAATGTCGGTCTTAATAAATGTGCCCCGAAGTTCTTGCATCCAAATAGCTTATGCAGAGTCTGCTTTTTCTACTAAGACGTTGTTTTCTTAATTAATACTCTGTGGACCCAGTAGTTCTGTTTACTGTATATTGGGGTCAGTAATTATACAATTATTTCGACTATAGTTTCCTAATAAAAATGCTTCTTCTAAATGTCAGGTTCAAAACGGCTCATTAAAAAAATAAAAAGAACAAAAAAAGGAAGAAACCAACAACATAATATGAGATATTAAGTAGGGGTATTCCACTACTGACAATGTTCTTGTCTGTGATGTATATGTACACAATAAACAACATAGAATAGTGTAGAAACCAATTCTATTCACCAGTTCACAGTAAATACAACATTTAATTTCTTCATAACTGTACTAAACACGTTGTGAATTTATGAGATTATTCTGACATTGCAGAGAGTGAGTGAGGAGATTTGAAGACATAAATTTAATGGTGGTGACAAGATTTCAATCCTCCGGGAAATGGTTGATAATAATGTAGAAGAATTATAACAGCTGCAGTTATAAAGTACAATAAATTTCATCACACTAAGTATTCATCATTGTACATAGGTGCCAAACGGCATAAAATATGACAGTCCAGTTGTTGTCACTGCTGTCACTGGAGGCTGTGGGCTTCTATAGGATTGCTTGTGTTTTCCTAATGGAATATGAATGTTTCTTCTGTACTAGAAGATAGAAAAAGACACAAGGGGGGGCACTCTCCTGGGTAGGACATGGTGATGACAAGGGAATCTTTTCTACTTTTCCATCACCCAGAAAAATTTGTGCTGACCTTTATGTGTTGTGTTCAGACACAACGACACAACAGCCTTTGAAATAGCTCCTTCGGGGCACTGCAGTTGCTGGAAGGCTGCCTCAGAAATGTTTTTAGGTTTGGTGCAATGCGATATACAGATGAAGAAGAAACTTAAACAAGATAAAAGCCAGGATACTGTGCTTCCCTTTACTTCAGATATAGTGTGAAGGTCAACGGTATAGGAAAGATGGGAGGGCCACCCCATACACACATATACAGATTACATTTCTTATATACAAGGGTAGATTTGGCTTTCTGGGGTACCAAGGAGCAAAGCTATGGCTGGGGGCCCCAGTTACACAGCTAATCTTCTCTATGTAGCACTGCCAAGCTCTATTACATAGCACAACTAAGCTCTGCCTTGTCAGACTGCTAGTATAGCCATCTCTAGTGTGCCCCCAGACAGTATGATGCTCCTTTAAGTGCTCCTCACGCTGTATGCCACCTACTTATGTACCTCCAACACAGTATAATGCCTCTTTGTGTCCTAACACAAAATAATGCCTCCTTAGGTGCCCCAACACAATATGGTGTCCCTTAAGTGCCCCACCACAATATGGTTCCCCTTTACAGTCTTCAAAATGAACACCCACTTAGCCCGAGTTCCCACAATGAACGGTAGTATACAGCACCTAGGCGCAGCAGGCATGATGACATCACTTCATCTCGCCTGCAGGCACTACACTGCTGGTCACAGGGCAAATGGTGGAGCAGGGAGGTGATGGCAATCAACTTTATTCAGCTGAAAGTGGTGCAGCTGCCAGGGTGTGGGCCCAAACATGGCCAAATCCATTCGTGAATATAGATATACATACAGAGGAGAGACAGTGAGAGAGATTGCACGGATATCAATTTCCCTTATATATTATGTCACAAATGTACGCTCAGGATTGTAGTAATGACAATATCAGTGATGCTGTATCATTATATCCATGGAATATCCACATTTCTGCATCAGTTATGCAGAAACCCAATTATATGGAAAAAGCAAGGAAAAAGTGCTAATAGCAGCTATGGCAGCTCTCAGGATATGGCGTCAAGGTTTCGGTACATGCTGAATGGCACATAATTTTTCACTGTTATATAGAGTTATGTTCCTGCAGTGTAAGTGGCTCAGTACTCCTGGCAGCTCTGAAGTGGGGAACCTATAGTTAAAGTGTTGCTGCCGGAGAAGTAAGAAGGAAATAGCATAATCAGAGTACATGTGATAAATAAAGTATTTTAGTAAATATGTTATTTTTTTACAATTTATAAACAATAATAAGTTAATTTTTTATTTTGATTTTTTTTATATTTTTGCTGCCAAACAACCCTTTAAAGGAGTATTCCAGTTTATGTAAATAAAGCTAATCTGTAATGTGCTATATTGTGTGTATCAGTTCTTCATGTTTTGTAAAGGGGTTCACTGGGCTTTTAGTACTAATGACTTATCCTTAGAATAGGTCATCCATATGAGATCAGCAGGGGTCCGACACCCAGCACCCCACCAATCAGCTGTATGAGGAGACGGCGCTCGCAGTGTGCATGTGCTGTCTCACTTCTCTCTTCCTGCTGCTTCTATGT
Organism: Rhinella marina; assembly: GCA_900303285.1. NCBI lineage: Eukaryota > Metazoa > Chordata > Amphibia > Anura > Bufonidae > Rhinella > Rhinella marina. The sequence continues at coordinate 55,858 of ONZH01027035.1, read as the reverse complement.
CTAGGGCCCCCACCGATCTGATATTGATAACCTATCCTAAGGATAGGTAATCAATATTAAAAGCCCAGAGAACCCCTTTAAGATCTCCTTGCAGTCATTGAATGGGAACTATCATTATTTAGGTCCAGAGGAGAAAAATTTGTCCTGTGCTACTACTTCCTTCCCTTGGAAAATGGGAGACATTTACTTTTATACTGAATTTCCAAAAAGTAGCATTCTTGTGCACTTTTGCTCTTCCTATCAAATTGAGCGTCTTGATTGCGTGGTACATATAGGTGTGTTTGCTCCTCCTCTCATTGGTTGCTGTATGCACATAGAGGTCACTAGGAGCAACACGCCTATATGTGCAGCGTCCACGCTCCTAGATATAGATGCCCAACGGCATAGTTAGGTTTAGCGTAGGACCTGCCTGACCTGAGACCACCGTGACGCTGGGTAGGTGGGCACAGATGTGTTTTGATCAAAATATATTGGCTAAGAGTCTCAGATTTTATCATATCAGAATGAGGTCTTAGTTTATACAGTATATATTGTTTGCATCCATTTTTGTGCACTAGAACCCCCTTTTCTGTGATTTACTTTGAATTTCCAAAAAGTTTCACGCACAAGGCTGATGATTCAGTCTACTGGCCATTCACAGTATAGTATATTGATAGGTAATGTAATAGTTTTTGAAGGTATAATGTCATCATGAATTGCTTAGTAATCTGCAGGCGGCTTGTTATAAAGCAGGAGGAGCAGAGCAGACTGATATATAGTTTTGTGGGAAAAGATTCAGTTTAACTTGTATTTTATACATTTAAATGGCTGCCCTTTCTCACCCAAGAGGTTGGTTTTGTCAGTGACCGAGTATCTTCCTTGTATGTGTGTATACCTACATAGATATCAATCAGTGATAAGACTATCCACTTGGCTACATAATTCAGAAAGAGCAGAGAAAAATGTATACATTAAGCTTCGTCTGAATCTTTTCCCTTAAAACTATATATCAATCTGCACAGCTCCTCCTGTTCTATAACACGCTGTCTACAGATTGCACTCATTTCATGGTGACAGGTTTCCTTTTAGGAAAATAAAATTCAGGGGAGAGGAAGTCTCAATTTTTTTAGTCTCTTATCCATGTTTTAATTCTGTTCGGTGGGACTTCTCAGCAGAGGTGTCAATGTTGTCCTCTAGCTGGACCTCCATTGTGGTATGCTCAGTATGATATATGGAAGTCAGTCTGTCACCGGCAGCTCTCCTTCCTCTACTAAAAGCTGTTGATCTGCTAGGTTCCCACACTGTACAACCTTCATACAAAACATTTGATAAGGATGTGCAAACGCCACCAACCTGCACCCGCCTGAGTGGTGACTGTAGGCAGAGAGTATTTTATCATGTAAATCTACGACTACGTGAACGGAAGCAAGAGAATTTGAAGCTCTGAATGAGAAAAAAAATGAATGAGCCATAATCTGTAGCAAAACACATTACAAGGAAAGTGAATACTATCATAAAGGGCCACCTACATCAAGCAGACAGGGGTTACGCCATATAACGATAAGTCTCTGGTTCTTGTCTGGCATCATTGTAACCCTATTGAACCTCCCTGTCAATGTGCATCTTGTCCTTGCCCAATTTGCGTGAAATTATTTGGACAAGCTCCATATTCTTGTACTGAAATTTATAGAGAATACACTTAGGAGCAATACCTCAAGGCAAAACATTTGTCTAAATTATAATGACTAAGCTGTTCTGTCTCCGTTTCATACTTCAAAGTATTATGTATGATATGCAAAGCTGCTCACCCTGCGCCTACTAAACGCATCTTCATGTCCATCTGCAGAATTGTATTTTACTGCATGTCTGGTGCTGAGATAGAAAGATTTAGGAAAAACATGTCTTCACAGTATAAACTTAGTTATAAACTTAGTCTCACTGAGACTTGATACTTCAGGGTGTCTTCACACATGGTGTATATGTAGTACCCTGGAGCAACGGCACTTTGGACTATGGATGTTTGTCGATATTTGCCCCTATTGCTACTATGCAAAGCCTTCACCTCGCTACTTTATTAACTTGCACTTTGATTTATGATGTTACATAGTAACATAGTTTATAAGTCACCGGTACATACTAAATGGTAAAACACCGGGTAGCACTGACATGGAAAAGGACCTAGGAATTTTAGTGAACAGAAAACAGCAGTACAGAGATCACTCCCATCATCTATTTATCCCCAGGACTGTGACTGTGACTAAGGGACATCCTCTGCATCTGGGGGAAAGAAGGTTTGTACACAAACATAGAAGAGGATTCTTTACGGTAAGAGCAGTGAGACTATGGAATTCTCTGCCTGAGGAGGTGATGATGGTAAGTTCACTAAAAGAGTTCAAGAGGGGCCTGGATGTATTTCTGGAGGGTATTAAAGGTTATAGTTACTAGAGAGGGGTCGTTGATCCAGGGAGTTATTCGGATTGCCTGATTGGAGTCGGGAAGGAATTTTTTCCCCTAAAGTGGGGAAAATTGGCTTCTACCTCACAGGGTTTTTTTGCCTTCCTCTGGATCAGCTTGCAAAATAACGGGCCGAACTGCATGGACAGATGTCTTTTTTAGGCCTTATTAACTATGTTACTATGTTAGTATGAAAAACGACATCTGTCCATACAGTTCGGCCTGTTATCCTGCAAGTTGACCCAGACGAAGGCATAAAAAACCCTGCAAGAGAAGCCAATATTCCTCACTTTAGGGGAAAAACTTCCTTCCTGACTCCAATCCAGCAATCGGAATAACTCCCTGGATATATCTGTTTCTTTTTAGCTAGTTACAGTCTAAGGACTATTTGATGGAATTGTCAATGGCATGCAGAAAATCTCACACTGAACCAAAGATTTAAATGGGTTGCCCACCATATGACCAACCTCTTAGTCCTCCACTAATCCCTTGAACAAAATGGCTGCAGCTTCTGTGGCCCTTTCTCTATGCAGAAAAATGTATTGGAAAAGACATGAGATGACTGGAACAAAGGACCTCTGTTGGGTACTTTTAGCAGTAGATCAGGCCAGCTTCTGGAAATGATATTTAATTGTGGCACAAACTAGCTCTACATTCTCATAGTACAGTAACCTAATGAGGTTCCTACGTTTAGTCTCAGTGTAGCCTTAAAAAGAACCTGTCGCCTCTCCTGACATGTCTGTTTTAGTGACTTCTTGGTTTTCCCATGTAATAACAATTCTGGAGCATTTATTCTTATAGAGCTATGCTGTGCAATTCATCTGTTATTTCTACTAGAAGTATATGAATAAACGGTCAGCAGTTTGCAGTAAAGGTACAGATGGGTGTGACCAGGGGCGCACCTACAGGGGGGGTCCAGCGGGTCTGGACCCCCCCCTAGAACCATAAAGAATTTTTTTTTTTTTTAATACCTCAGGGCCGCACCGCAATCGCCACAGGAGGCGCGGCCCTGGTTCGTTTTGCGGGTGGCAGCAGCGCTAAAGAGGAGAGGGGAGAGAGGTTTTTCTCCTACCTCTCCTCTGCGCTGCTGTAATGTCGTATCTGATTGGTGGAGAAGCAGAGGGCGGAAGCTGCTTCTCCACCAATCATTTCAAACCCCCGCTCCAGAGCCCCATGTGACTGGCTGCCCGGCCAGTCCTTCCACCGGGCAGAACAGCCATCCAGCCGGACCTCGCTCCCGCCGGAACAGCCATCCGGCCAGCCGACCTCCTGCTGCAGCAAGAGAAAATGGTGAGTCTGTGCCCCCCCTGCCTTGTATTGTGCCCCCCCCTGCCTTGTATTGTGCCTCCTGCCCTGTATTGTGCCCCCCTGCCCTGTATTGTGCCCCCCCTGCCCTGTATTGTGCCCCCCCTGCCCTGTATTGTGCCCCCCCTGCCCTGTATTGTGCCTCCCTGCCCTGTACCGTGCCCCCTGCCCTGTACCGTGCCTCCCTGCCCTGTATTGTGCCCCCCCTGCCCTGTATTGTGCCCCCCCTGCCCTGTACCGTGCTGCTCTGTACCGTGTCGCCCCGGCCCTGTATTGTGCCCCCCCTGCCCTGTACCGTGCCGCCCTGCCCTGTACTGTGCCCTTGTCTTTTACCATGCCTCCTGTACCGTGCCCTGTACTAGGGTTGCACGATATATCGAAAACTCGGTACGGTTTCGGTACCTAGTGTGGTACCGAAGCTCGATACCAAGTTTTCTTGCCGTCCGATACTTAGAACATGGCGTGCGCATCACTTTGATGCGGTTGCCATGTTCTAATATCTGCCGCGCTGCCAGGGGCCCCGCGCCCCCCTCAGATCAGCCCACCCAGGTCCCAGCCACTTAAAAAAAAATCATACTTACCTGTTCTAGCCGCCACTGTCCTCACTGGTTCCGCGCTCCACCTTCTTCCCTGGCGCACACTATGACCTGACGCTATGACCTGACGCAGCGTCAGGTCATAGTGAGCGCCGGCAGGCAAGAGAGTGGAGCGGGGAACCTGAGGACAGCGGCGGCCAGAACAGGTAAGTATGATTTTTTAAAGTGGCTGGGTGGGCTGATCTGAGGTCTGAGGGGGGCACAAGACGCTGACCTGAGGTCTGATGAGGGCACATTGTGTTGATCTGAGGGGGGCCACAAGACGCTGACCTGAGGTCTGATGGGGGCACAAGACGCTGACCTGAGGTCTGATGGGGGCACAAGACGCTGACCTGAGGTCTGATGGGGGCGCAAGACACTGACCTGAGGTCTGATGGGGGCACAAGACGCTGACCTGAGCGCTGATGGGGGCACTAGACGCTGACCTGAGCTCTGATGGGGGCACAAGACGCTGACCTGAGCTCTGATGGGGGCACAAGACGCTGACCTGAGCTTTGATGGGGGCACATTGTGTTGATCTGAGGTCTGATGGGGGCACAAGACGCTGATCTGAGGTCTGATGGGGACACAAGACGCTGATCTGAGGTCTGATGGGGGCACAAGACGCTGACCTGAGCTCTGATGGGGGCACATTGTGTTGATCTGAGGTCTGATGGGGGCGCAAGACGCTGATCTGAGGTCTGATGGGGGCACAATGTGTTGATCTGAGATTTATTATCCCTGTACAGTGACATCACTGTGTTTATTAGCCCTGTACGAGGACATAACTGTGTTTATTATCTCTGTACTGTGACATCACTGTGTTTATTATTCCTGTACTGTGACATCACTGTGTTTATTATCTCTGTACTATGACATCACTGTGTTTATTATCTCTGTACTGTGACATCACTGTGTTTATTATCCCTGTTCTGTGACATCACTGTGTTTATTATTCCTGTTCTGTGACATCACTGTGTTTATTATCCCTGTACTGTGACATCACTGTGTTTATTATCCCTGTACTGTGACATCACTGTGTTTATAATCTCTGTACTATAACATCACTGTGTTTATTATCCCTGGACGGTGACATCACTGTGTTTATTATCCCTGTACGGTGACATCGCTGTGTTTATTATCCCTGTACAGTGACATTGCTGTGTGTATTATCTCTGTACTGTGACATCGCTGTGTTTATTATCCCTGTACTGTGACATCACTGTGTTTATTATCTCTGTACTGTGACATCGCTGTGTTTATTATCCCTGTACTGTGTCATCACTGTGTTTATTATCTCTGTACTGTGACATCACTGTGTTTATTATCCTTGTACAGTGACATCGCTGTGTGTATTATCCCAGTGCAGGAAGAGGTAAGTGGTCTGTGTTTGTTTTCTATTTTTCAGGGTCGTGAATGCAGAGGACTACGTCGGATTCGGTGGACTACGTCGGACCAGCTTTTTTTTTTTTTTTTTTTAATAAAATGGTCAAACAGGGGTCTGGGGGAGTGTTTATTTCAATAAAATGTTTTATACTTGTGTGTGTGTATTTTTTTTTTTTACAATACTACAGTTTTAGTAATTACGGCTATCTACAGACGGCCCTGATTACTAATACTGGGCTTAGTGCTTGCCGGTATGGCAGGCCAGCACTAACCCCAACATCTATTACCTCGGCACCCACTGCCACCAGGGGTGCCGGGAAGAGCCGGGTACCCGCAGGACTGGACCTTCTAAATTGAGGGTCTGGCTCTGGGGCGGCTGCAGGCTGGTACCATTAGGCTGGGAAGGGCCAATAACCGTGTCCCTTCCCACCCTGGTAGTGCCAGGCTGCAGCTGCTGGTTGTATCTGGCTGGTGAAGGAAAAAAGGGGGGGACCCCACGCCATTTTTTTTTCAAAAATTTCATTATTTAAAAAAAAATGGCGTGGGGTCCCCCCCTTTTTTCCTTCACCAGCCAGATACAACCAGCAGCTGCAGCCTGGCACTACCAGGGTGGGAAGGGACAGGGTTATTGGCCCTTCCCAGCCTAATGGTACCAGCCTGCAGCCGCCCCAGAGCCAGACCCTCAATTTAGAAGGTCCGGTCCTGCGGGTACCCGGCTCTTCCCGGCACCCCTGTTTGACCATTTTATTAAAAAAAAAAAAAAGCTGGTCCGACGTAGTCCACCGAATCCGACGTAGTCCTCTGCATTCACGACCCTGAAAAATAGAAAACAAACACAGACCACTTACCTCCTCCTGCACTGGGATAATACACACAGCGATGTCACAGTACAGGGATAATAAACACAGCGATGTCACAGTACAGAGATAATAAACACAATGATGTCAAAGTCCAGGGATAATACACACGGTGATGTCACCGTACAGAGATAATAAACACAGTGATGTCACCGTACAGGGTTAATAAACACAATGATGTCACAGTACAGACATAATACACACAGTGATGTCACAGTACAGGAATAATAAACACAGTGATGTCACCGTACAGGGATAAAAAACACAGTGATGTCACCGTACAGGAATAATAAACACAGTGATGTCACAGTACAGGGATCGGCGTCTCGTGCCCCCATCAGACCTCAGGTCGGCGTCTCGTGCCCCCATCAGACCTCAGGTTCTTCTTTATTTTGGCGAGGTATCGTATCGGTATCGAACTCAAAATTCTGGTATCATGACAACCCTGCACTGTACCGTGCCGCCCTGCCCTGTACCATGCTTTCTGCCCAGTACCTTGCCTCCTGCCCTGTACCGTGCCTCCTGCCCAGTACCATGCTTTCTGCCCAGTACCATGCCTCCCTGCCCTGTACCGTGCCTCCCTGCCCTGTACCGTACCACCCTGCCCTGTACCATGCTTCCTGCCCTGTACCGTACCGCCCTGCCCTGTACCGTACCGCCCTGCCCTGTACCGTGCCGCCCTGCCCTGTACCATGCCTCCTGCCCTGTACCATGCCTCCTGCCCTGTACCATGCCTCCTGCCCTGTACCATGCTTTCTGCCCTGTACCTTGCCTCCTGCCCTGTAACTTGACTCCTGCCCTGTACTGTGCCATTTCCTTACTGGCATTTGGCACTATATTGGCATAATTTGGGGGCACTATGGGGGCATCTGGTGGCTCTAAAGGGGCATTTTGTTTACTGGCACATTATAGGGGGCACGATAGAGGAGATTGGCACTATGGGGCATGTGGTGGCACTATAGGGGCCTCATTTGGGGGCATCTGGTGGCTCTAAAGAGTCACTTTTTTACTGCCACATTATGGGGGGCACTATGGCATCTGGCACTAAGGGGTAATTTTTTTCTGGCACATTATGGGAGGTACTATAGGGGAGAGCAGCACTATAGGGGCATCATTTGCAGGCACTATGGGGTCATCTGGTGGCTCTAAAGGGGCATTTTATACTGGTACTTTATAGGGGGCACTATGGCATCTGGCACTAAGTGGGCAATTTTTACTGGCACATTATGGGGGAGAGGAGCACTATAGGGGCATGTGATGGGGCAGTAAGAAGGGGCATTTTTTACTGGCATATTATGGGGAACACTATGGGGGAGAGGAGCACTATGAGGGCATTTACTGGGGCACTATATAGGGGTATTTTATACTGGTATACATTATTGGGATATTAGCTCAACTGCGGGCACTAAGCTGTGGTATTATTGTGAGCTTTACTACTACTGGGGGGCTATGGGGAACATGATGTCTAGTATGGGCACTATGGGGACATCATTACTACTAAGTGTGGTCTAGCAGATAATTATTTCTATTGGTGGGATTTTGGGGAGCACTGTTACTTTTGGGGGGCACCCTGGCATAATATCATTAGTCTAGGCGCAGTTATTTTTTAGAGCACTGTGTGCCAATAATTAATAAAGGGGGCACTATCTGTGTGGTAGTAGTAATTTCAGGGGACGGTTTCTGCAGTATAGTATTGGGGGAGCACAGCGGGCACAGTATTGGGGGTGGCAGGATGAGGTTTTCAGAAGATGTAAAGAGGATGGAAATGTGGGAAACTAATGTCTGTTTGTATTTCTGCAGAGACGAGAGATGGCTGAAAAATCTTCATGGCGGTCTGGTCCGAATGGAGAAGATGAGGAAAGAGAACGTCTACAACAAAGGTGACATCAATGGATGTAACAGGTATGGGGCGCTGTGTAGGAGAGGAGATGCTCCGGCTCCTCCCTCTGCCATTTACAGAAGGAGGATTCAGAGCTGGGTGAGGATGACCAAAGGGGGTCAGCAGGGCACAGGCAGGTGGCAGATGGTGGGGGGGGGGCGCTCAGGCCTGGAGCAGGATCTGGGGAGGGAGGAGAGTGGAGGATCTTCCTGGCTGTGTGTAGCCTGCTGTTGTATATTGTATAATGTGAAGCAGGCAGTGCAGCCAGGACACGTCCTCCCCTCTCCATATGATGTATAGAACTGGGCCTCAACCATATCATTTCAGCTGTAGTGTTTGTTGGGAGTGGTCTATTAGATATGGGAGGGGCTTTTAATAATGGGCGGGGCCTATTTTTCGCCGCGGCGCTCCACGCGCACCGCAACTTTACTCTGCTATTATGTCTTTAATGTATGTGGGCGTGGAGAAAAATAGCCCCACCCACAAGACGCCACACCCTTTTTCCTTTTCGGACCCCCCCTAGAAAAAATTCCTGGGTGCTCCCCTGGGTGTGACCAGTCGAGGATGTGTCCCTGCACAGTGTGACACCAGCAGCACTGATTGGACAGAGTTAGACACACCCACTACTGGCAACATCCAGTGGTACCTTCACTGCAGACTGCTGGCAATTTATTTGTAAACTTCTAGCAGGAATAATACAGGAATGGCAGAGCACAGAGTCATAAGATTAGATGTTCCAGAATTGTTATTACATGGAGAAATAAGGTCTTGGATAACTCTTTTACGTTTGCAAGTGTAACGTAAAAACATTTGTAAAGGTTCAAGGGGTATGAATACTTTTTCAAAGCTCTATTTATCCTATTGTTTTGTGTCTACAGCTGTACAGATCTATATGTCTCCATAGTTACAGACTACAAACAAGGTCTGTGTAGTCTGATCCTGCAGTCATATTGCCTTCCATAGGTCCATAGGCATGAAGTGGGGACACACACCATGTCTCTTATTATCCTGAACAGGCATCCAAAATCTAACATAAACAGTATTTCACCTCAACGCAAACAGCTAGTGACATAAATGACAACCCTGAATCGTTCCAAGCATTAATATTCCCAGCTGAATTCTGCACATTAGTGTCGCACATTAGTGGAAGATATTGCTAGCACCCACACAGTAATCATTATCAGCACAGAACTGCCAGTATCATACATAAAATGATTTGTCCCAGCTACATAACATTGTCCATAAAATAATTATGACCAGGCAAAGGTTGTTTTTCATTTTCAGACTATAGCAAGAATCCAGCATTCTCTGAATACATCCTGGATTCTTGGGTAAGGGCTAAGAAACCAGGAGCCACATGAGAGTGCCATGGACCAAATGTTGAGTGCTCCTGTATTTTGCATTAGCATTATTACATATTGGAAGGGGGACAATTTTTGACATTGGCTTAATTCCCTAGAATTTCACTGGTTTGGTAGTTGGGATGGAAAGCTGCTACAGAATTCGCACTGAAGACCAGTAGGTTTGTTATACCTCTGGATATGATCGCTTGAAATTACAGGCCCAAAGCTTCAGGTTGCATTAAACGGATTGTTCCTCTGTTCCAGCATCATGGCTCCTGCCAGTCCAGACTGGTAGTAATGGTAATCGATTCTTGGTCTGCTGCAGTCACCCACTGGCCTCAGCAGTCACGTGTTACTGCACGTGATATGCCATTCTTGCACTAATAACCACTGAGGCCATTGATTAGCTGCAGTGATCTCGTGACCAAGATTGGGTCACCGTCACTTCTGTTCTGGTGGGGGCTACTGGGAGCTGTAATACTGCACCATGGTTACTACTGGCAGACCCCCCAATACTCTAAAACATGCTGCCTGCAGAATACATTGCATTTCGTGGTAACTGGTCCTTGTTAATAACAGGTCTACTGTACTGCTGGAGACCTGCAAAAGGCAGGATAGTGGCACTGCACAGACACATATAAGGCTCTGTATGCATCTTACTTGATCTTGGATGGAGGCCACTGTACATCACGTCCTAGAAACTGGAATAATCTGTGAGCCTTCCCTGTGAATTGCCTCCTATTCATTTCAACTGCTGTACTGACCCTACAGGATCCTACAGGAAATACAGTCCTAAAGGGGTTAATAATCCAAAGTTGTGTCCCTATTTTCAGTAAAAAAAATAAAATTTGATTAGTTGCTTTTCACAACGATAACTGTTTTAAATGCATTTTTTGGCTCTTTCGACAAGGAGTATAGCTCAGAATATGGCAATGTGCTGCAAATTTTTGCTGCAAAATTCTAGCACAAAATAAGCCAATGAATAGGTGGTGTAAACACTAGTAGATAGTCTAAAGGCGATGAATTGTGCTCATCTTCAGACTAAATCTTAAAACTAAGAAATATTCCCCATTATTTATTGTCGAATAACGTGTATTTAATAAATGAAATTAAAATGAAATTGAGGATGTGCTGGGAAACTATCCAGTCCACTACAATTAAATTCATATTCTAAAATAATAAGCACAAACAGGAGCATTAAGAGAAGTTAGAATTTGCACAACACGGGTCTCACAGTCACTTGAATCCTTGGAGCATTCTGCTCCTTGGGTTTTTATATACTGTAAGATCTTTTCATCTCTTTGTAACCAAATATAGGTTATCTTCTTCAAATCCTATTCTACCACACAGCCGAATGGAGTTTAAATTCCACGAGTCTTTGACATGTAGAACTTGAAAATAACTTATTTCATGACCTATCCTTGTGCAATTGGCAAATGAAACTGTGAGGGAGAATTTATCAAGTCCTGAACTCCATAAATATGGCTTCAAAATAAAGTTTTTCCAACATTTGGTCTAATTTTACACCACTCGCTCCAGTGAGTGGAAATGTGGGCATGGTTTGCCCTTTCGAGCTGATTTAGTCCTGATTCATTGAATGTAGCTTTTTGAAAAGGGACAAAAAAGGTAAAGGTAAAAGTCTTAGGGGCTGATCAGATGGCCGTAGTATTGCGGATCCACAATACAACGGATGCTGCCCGGCCAATACCACGGATGCTGCTGTTGCAGACAAGAATAGGACATGTTCTATAATTTATTGCAGAGCCGCGGCTGCTCGCTCTAATAGAAGTGAATGGGGCCGCATCTATTCTGCAGTATTGTGGAATAGATGCGGATCCATTCACACAGTCGTGTGAATGGGCCCTTAGACTCAAAGAGGCGCCAAATTTATCAAAACCGACTCCCTAAAACCACTTAGGAATACCTCCCTCAGTTAATGATTCATTTCTTCATTCTGGAGAAAAGGTACTTTAATCCATATGCAAATCAGAATCTAAGTGCACCAAGGCTGACAGGAGTAGTTATTCATCAGCTCCACTCTGATATGCTGCAGGCTTTAGTGTTAGAGCGGTTATCAGCTGTGATCATGATGACATATGGACTTTACAAACTGTTTCCCCTGTGCGCAGTATTCAGATCTGCACCAGCCAGGAGCTATTAGCTGAACACTGCTGACAAGTCCTGCAGTACATAGTGCCGTGCTAATGTATAAAGAGAGCTTTTCCCAAACCAACATTGGCCATATGTTAGTCAATCAGATGTTAAAACAAAAGCCAAGGTCATCAATTATGGTTTGTGTTGGGTAGAAATCAATATTACGGTAATAGCTGAGTAGTAGCAATGTACAACCGTGTATAATTGGGAAGGTAATTGAGAAAAAACTGTTTGCAAAGGTAAGGTGTGGTAGCTCATAGAGCAGCCCACTCCTGATATATAAAAGGACTTAGTACCTCTGAGAAAATGGGTCACAGGATACCTCACTCATAAGAAACAGTAACTGAAGCTGATAGGAACCAAACTGAAGCCAGAGATTAGCACAGCAGTAGAGAGATAGAGCAAAGTATTCAAGTTTACATGCCAGTTTACCCTTATCCTGCAGGAGCCAAGAGAAAGATCAAGTATTGTTTAGATGACACAAGTTTATCGCAAGTTTATTCAATTTTTATTGAAATTTACCAAGTCAGGTCTACTCCACCTACTACAACTCCTTTGTTGCTACAGAGCCTAACCTCGGGGAGCGACAGTATCCAGGTAAGAGCAAAGTGACAAGGCCGCATCACAACTCATCATTCCTAAACACTGGGACCCGATTGACCCTGGGGGGCAACCCTGGACCCGTTGGACAGTAAACACTTTAAGGAGTGGCAGGGGAGCAAGTAGGACATTGCTGAGACGAGTATGGCTACTTTCACACTTGCATTGTTAATTCTGGTATTGAGAACTAGCAGAGGATATCAATACTGGAATTAAACAGATACATTTTGATTTTCCACATCTGGATGTATCCATTCCATTAGGATGGGGGTCTGATATCTGGCACCTCCACCGATTAGCTGTATAAAGGGAAGGTGCACTCAGCGTGCACCTCCAATCTCCTTTCTCTCTTCCTGCTCACTGCTGCTACTGTATGTCTATGGCGAGCAGGAAAAGAGACTGGAGATGGTACATGCGCACTCCACGCATCTTCTCTTTATACAGCTGGTCGGCGGGGGTGCCATGTGTCAGACCCCCGCTGATCTGATATTGATGACCTATCCTGTATGTGTGTGTTAGTATGTGTGTGTGTATATATGTGTATGTGTGTGTATATGTGTATATATGTCAATATATGACACACACACAGGTGCGCAGGTGCACGTTGCCACTCTGTGTTTGCAGAGTGCTGTTGCATCGCATTTTTTTCTTTGTGTTTCTAGCTATGGCAGCATGTACCTGCTCATTGGGATGTGCTGACTGACCCCCTTTTTCTTGCAGTTGTGCTGAGCTGGAGGTGTGACTGATTCCTGTTGGCCTTGCACTCCTGACCAGGCAGTCTGCCCTATAGGCTGATTTTAAAGTGTAGCTGGGTTTAATTTTTTATACCCTAATGGTATAGTAGACCCTGCTGTATAGGTGTTTTTCTGCTTTAAAATTAAATCATTTTCAGTTTTACCTGCTAATAACTCCCAGAAATGCATGCTACTTTCCTATTCAGCTCTTCTCAGAGTGTTGCCATGTGCAGGTCGTCTTTTCTGAATAATGAACAAGATATGATCAGCACTGGGGGGAGGAGCTCATCTGGGCTGAGGCAGAAAGTGGAAGGGGGTGGGCTGCTTTATATGCTGATATCTCCTGAATGGTACCAGCTAGAAACATGCAACTGGCCTTGTTTAAAAGCAGACAGCCCCCCAAATCCTATCAGTCATATCGTACCCTGTACTGAACAGATTTATGTAATTCTGGTATTGTCTGAAAGCTTGGAATGTTCAGACAATACAGAGCCCATATTTCTAGCTGTTACCAAACCAGAGATATGAGCAGCTAAAGCAAAGCATGCCCCCACCCCCACCCCCGCTGTCAGTATGAAAGAGAATGAGGGACAGGTGACTATTAAAGGGAGTCTTTCACATGTGTTTCACCTATATAACTAACAGTAGTGCCCCACAGAAGATTGCATACACATCACAGACATACATGTGTGCACTGTGTGTCTGTATTCCATGTTCAGAAAAAAAACAGCTTTTTCTCCTGACTTGATTTCTAACAGCTATATCTTCTGATGTACTGGATATAATGCTGTGATTTTGGCATCATTTGAAAGCTTGAAAAGCCAGCTTTCAAAGAAGGTCATTTTTCTATCTGCTACGAATCCCAAGATATGAGCAGCTAAAGCAGCCCTCCCCTCTTCAGTCTGGTTTGCTTTGAGCACTTGCATCAGCAGAGCTGGGCACTTGGGAGCTGTTTTCCTGCAGAATAAAAGTACTTTTCCTGGACATGGAATAAAGACACAAAGTGCACAGAGGTATGTCTGGGATGTGTCTGCAATCTTCTGTGGGGCAGTGCTCTTAGTTATATTGGTGAAAAACAAGTGACAGACTCCCTTTAAGAGGCTAAAACAAATGTTTACTGATTTCATGTAACTGCAGGGCTTGTCTCTGGTTAGCTGTATGCCAGAGGATACACAGTGCTCTGGGGTAGTGGGGGAGGTTATCTGCATTCTGATTGGTCTTGTCTGTCTCTGGTTAGCTGTATGTGAGAGGATACACACTGCTCTGGGGTGGTGGGAGAGGGTATCTGCATTCTGATTGGTCTTGTCTGTCTCTGGTTAACTGTATGTGAGAGGATACACACTGCTCTGGGGTAGTGGGGGAGGTTATCTGCATTCTAATTGGTCTTGTCTGTCTCTGGTTACCTGTATGTGAGAGGATACACACTGCTCTGGGGTAGTGGGGGAGGTTATCTGCATTCTGATTGGTCCTGCTAGTTCATGTGAGGAGAGCAAAGACTTATGGGAATTGAAGGAAATACAGGATGCCCTCAAGGACAGGGCAAAGATCACCACAGGAAGAGCAGCAGAGGCCATCTTAGGAAGATGCTGAAATAGAGGCACAGAGAAATAGGGTTGCTAAGGGCTGAATACAGACATCAGAAAAGGTAAAATTAACTGAAACATATAGCTTCATTAATATCTGCCCTTCAGCATCACATATGTTAGGAATTTCATTTTTGGTAGTGAAATGGCAGTCACACTTTAATTAGTGTTAGTATAAAGCTGTAGCCTGCGCTCCCTGCATTCATTGGAAGCCATCTGGCACCAGGAGAGGTATGGAGTGGGCTCAGCACGCATGTGAAACCTGCATTCCCTGAATTTTATGGTGACCGTTATGGCACTACAACAGGTAGTATTTAGTGTTAGGTTCCCGTCTTATAGAGATCGCCTTGATATTTGGCAGATGGGCCCAAAAAATTTTGCACAAAATGTATTTGCCAAGAATCTCAAATTTATAAGGCAAGTGTTGCATTAGCACCAGAATATTTTCTATAACTATGGCATTATTGTACGTAATTCTTGTTTGCAAATTGCTGTTGCATTGTGTTTTTTTCGTTCTATTCTCAGGACATGTCATCAATATCAGATGTAGCAGTAGTAGGACAGCACTCAATCCGTCGGTTGCACTGCACGGGAACGGTTGTCTCCCCACAATCAGTATTCAAGGAATCCCAGCAGGCATATTTCGTTCAGCTTGGTGTATGCTTTATTATAACCAACAGCACTGGTTTTTCAGGATGCGTTTCAGCCCGTCCAGCCTTTCTCAACTGATATTACAGACTAGTACAGAGTGACATTTTATAGGTAATACAATCCCAATCACAGGAAGTGGCACCGTGATTACATCATCAAACAGGAAGTTATGTGTGCAAAATTTAAATAAATCTAAATAAATCAGAATAAATCAAAACTGAATTATAAACAAATCATATTAGTCCGTAGATCTCAAAAGGATACATTTGCTCAAGGTTATATTAGCGCTGGGTTGACATATGTAAAGAGTAAAAATGGGGGTTTATTCTATCCCATCAGTTCAATTTCCCAAATGCACACTCTCATAGCCTCTGTTCAAATCTCTAGATTGCAAGGTATCCAGCGTGTGGATCCAATACGCCTCCCTTTTTAAAGGGAGTCTTTCACTTGTTTTTCACCAATATAACTAAGAGCACTGCCCCACAGAAGATTGCATACACATCCCAGACATACCTATGCACACTTTGTGCCTGTATTCCATGTCCAGGAAAAGCACTTTTATTCTGCAGGAAAACAGCTCCCAAGTGCCCAGCTCTGCTGCTGCAAGTGCCCAAACCAAACCAGACTGAAGAGGGGAGGGCTCTTGGGATTAGTAGCAGATACAAAAATGGATCTGACCTTCTTTGATGGAATTCCAAGCTTTCAAATGATACCAAACTCAGCATTATATCCAGTATATCAGAAGATATAGCTGTTATAAATCAAGTCGAGAGAGAAAGCTGTTTTTACTTTCATAGTGAGGGAATAATAGTAGTAATACCCGCGCTGTTTAAAAACACTATTGCCCAGAGCTACATTAACATTTACATTCAAATTTGCTGCAAATGGGTACCTGTTAAGGCGGTCCTACTGTGATCCTGTTGTAATATGCAGTAAGGAGGAAGCAGGGTGAATCGGAGTGAGTATAATCCTTCCCGGAGTATGTTCTTCCTCCTCTCTTCAACCACGTGTGCGCCGCTCCGGCCGGTAGCTCGCGCACGCGTGGGGACGTAAGTGTTTCTGTGGTAACGAGCTTCAGTGTGACGTCACACGCTGTAGTACGGATGCCTGTGAGGATCAAGAAGCAATCCAACGCGTTTGAGAATATCCGTATTCCTGCCTCAGGGATTGGTATTCCTTGTCCTCCTCCTGTTAAATAGACCTCCGTTGCCATGGAAACTAATTGCCCAATGGGTATCAGGAATTAAACACCCCTATTGTCTTTAGTCCTGCTTCTCCTTATGTGTCCATTAAACAGTATGCCTTTCTAAATGCAAAATACAGTGTTGCATGAGCCTAGGTGTAGAGATGTGGATATTGATACCTCCTTTTATTGCTTTTTTCATTTTTCATTTATGCACTTCTTTTTGTATATTATATTATTATATATTACTATATGTGTATCTTGTTACTACTGGAACGCAAATAATTTGATTTTCTGGTTGAGTCCTATGGGTGCCAAGCTGTTTAATTTGTAAATCCATTTACTCTCACATCTAGACATTTGTTTAATAAAATCTCCACCTCTGTTGGACTCTCGATCTATTTTTTCTATACCTCGAAAGGATAGGCCCCTTATTTTTCCATCATGATGTTCTGTAAAGTGTCGTGATAGGGAGTGGCCCTCAAATTTACCTTTTCAAATGCTCCCCTATTCTCACTTTCAGTAACCTCTTTGTCCTACCTACATAGATCTTATTACAGGGGCATTTGATGTAGTAAATGACTACCTTACTGTTACATGTAAGATAGTTCTCAATCCTATATGTATCTGGCCCACTTTTGATTTCTAGAGTGGGACCTTTTTGGTTTGTGAGTTGCCAATTATTACATATTTTGCAGGGAAAAAAACCTTTTTCATTTTTCTCCTTTTTGCTTACCCTATTTTTAGGTAGTTGATTTATTTTAATTGTTGGGGCCACGAGATTGGATAGGTTGCGGGCCTTCCTGAAGGTAAAGATGGGATATTTCGTTATTCTTTCCCCTATTATCTTATCTTGTTTCAGGATACTCCAGTGGTGTTTTATAATACGTTTGAATATGTTCTCTCCTTTATTATATTGTGAAATTATAGGGATTCTTATGGGGTCCTTCTGTGCATCATTCTCCTCCTTCACCCTATTGTCACTCATGGTTCCCCTATCCTTTCCATTATCCTGGAGTAATGCATTCCGCTCCATTTTTGTCACTTCCTCCTTGATCGCCACTAGTTGAGTCCTTTTATATCCCTTTTCTTCAAACTTGTCATGAAGTTTCTCTGCCTTTTCCTAAAGCTGTTCAAGTTTGGTACAATTCCTCCGTAGTCTTATATACTGCCTGCGGGGGATATGGGTAAGCCATGTTGGTAAGTGGCAACTATCTAGGGAAATATAACTCTTGCTATCTGTTGGTTTTCGATATGTTTTGGTCTGAATCTGCCCTTCCTTGATGAAGATGGTTAGATCCAAAAAAATTGCCTCTTTATGGCTCTAATTTGATGTAAAATGTAAATAAAACTCATTTTTTTTAATGTTCTCTAAAAATTCTATTAAAAGAGCCTCCCCTCCCTTCCAAATGAACACAATATCATCGATAAAACGCTTCCAGAGGACCAGGTTCGCACCGAGTCGGCCTCCCTGGTAGATGGTGAGTTCCTCCCATCTACCCATATATAAATTTGCGAAACTCGGTGCGAACCTGGTCCCCATAGCAGTATTCCTTTGGTTTTCCCTTTTTTTATTAGATTGTCTAATTCCATTTTATATTGGTTCGAGGGGTCAAAGGGTAGTCTTTTATATGTTTTTTTTGTCATCTAGTAGGCGCATTGACTCTTCATGATATTTTTCGTGGTCCAAAATTATTATGCCCCCCCCCCCTTATCTGCTGGTCTGATAATAATGTAATTGTTTTGCTGTAGGGATCTTATTCCTTTCTGTTCCATCTTAGTTAGGTTGTGTATGTGGGTTTTTCCTTTTAACTTTATTTTACTAAGGTCCCGTAGTACTAGGGTTTGAAAAGTTCTGAATGCATCTGAGTATTCATTTACTGGGTTAAAGTTCGATTTTGGTTTTAGTTCTGTATGAGTGTATTTAGAGGACTCTTCCATATTGTCTTGATTAATATTATTAGTTTTTGTCCTTTTTTTATTGTTGTTATTTACATATTCCTTGCTTCCTCTCTTTTATTATAATCTTTTTTCAAAAAGTATTTCTTTAAAGCCAGATTGCGTAGGAATTTTTTTAACACCTATAAAAGCAAGGTGCAAAAATTTGAAGTTGGTGCGAATTTTAAGCCTTTCTGTAATAGCCTTATTTCTCCTTGTGTTAGAATATGTTTACTAAGGTTGTAAATTTTCTGACCCCCTACTGAGCTTTTCTTTTTCTTGGTTACTCCACTACCCCTTTTGCCCCTCTTTGTTCTTTTCTTGAGGGTTTTGCTTGGAAAAAATCCTTTTTGATAGTCTTCCTTTTTGTATTTATTTTTCCAGTATTTTTTGGGTTTTGGTGATGGTTTATTTTCAATGATGCTTTTGATTTTTGATTATTTATTTCTCCTCTTTCCACTCCTTTTTGCACTATAGAGCTGTAACTGACCGGGGTTGTTGCCTGTTTTTACTTTCACTTTCAGCTGGGCACTTGGGAGCTGTTTTCCTGCAGAATAAAAGTGCTTTTTTCTGAACATGTAATACAGACACACAGTGCACACAGGTATGTCTGGGGTGTGTCTACAATCTTCTGTGGGGCAGTGCTGTTAGTTATATAGGTGAAAAACAGGTGAAAGACTCCCTTTAATAATAACCTTTTGATATCACCCCCTCCCCTTGGCTGATGGATCTTCTCTATTACTTGGTATTTCAACTGGGAAATTGAATGTTTGCATCTATGAAAATGGAAAGGTATCGGTAATAAGAGATTATTCTTACGTATGATGGACTTGTGCTTACTGATACGGTCTTTTATGGTTTGCATTGTTTCTCCCACATATAACAGTATGACTGTTTGACTTAATCAAATATATTGCATCAGAGGTGTCACATGTGTAGTATCCTTTAATTTTAAACGGTTTCCCTGTATGTGGATGGTAAAATAACGGACCTTTTATCACATTCGAAAATTGTGTGCAATGCAAACAGGGAAAGGTTCCAGTTTTTTGGCTTGTTAGGATTCGATGTTTCCAACCCCATTTAAAACTCCCGATATCTGCTTTTGTTAATTGGTCTCTGAGGCTGGGATTCCGCTTATTTCAAATAAGTGGAGGATTCTTAAATTCCTTAATCGATGGGTAGGATTTTCCCAGAAAATGCCATATTATCTAGGTGCTTAATTTGAATGGATGAAACTTGTGAATAAAAGCTATGGGTTTATCTATTTTTTGGGTGTAGTTAAAGGTTCAACATCCTGTTGGGTCTCCATTAGCACCTTATGGGGATAACCCCTATCCATAAACCTTGAAATAATTTCATGTTTTCATCAATCCTCTTTTGCTGGATTGAAGTATCCGTGGCTATTCTTTTTATCCTGGTATATTGTGACTTCGGTATAACTTTTTTTTAAGGATGGGGATGAGCACTCTGATGTGTAAAATGCTGTTTTTATCAGTTTTCTTCCTATATAGGTCTGTATACAAATATCCTGCCTCATTTTTAATCCCTGTTGTGTCCAAAAAAATTACCATATTTTGGGGTTGTACAAATCATTTCCTGTTTGATGATGTAATATGGTCTCACTTCCTGATTTGTTTATTTAGATTTATTTAAAATTTGCACACATCACTTCCTGTTTGATGATGTAAATATGGTGTCACTTCCTGATTTATTTATTTAGACTTATTTAAATTTTGCACACATCACTTCCTATTTGATGATGTCATCATGGTGTCACTTCCTGTGATTGGGATTGTATTACCTATAAAATGTCACTCTGTACTAGTCTGTAATATCAGTTGAGAAAGGCTGGACGGGCCAAAACACATCCTGAAAAACCAGTGCTGTTGGTTATAATAAAGCATACACCAAGCTGAACGAAATACGCCTGCTGGGATTCCTTGAATATCAATATCAGATGGGCAGGGGCTGACACCGGGCACCCCTGTGCCGATCAGCTGTATGAGGAATCTTTTAAGATGTCTAGTGAGTACTTTTACCCCATAGGTGTTTCATAGAATAAGGAAACACTTGGCTGTGAAAATAGAAATTTACTATTTTTTTCTAGAAAAAGTAACTTTAGGCTCACGTTTTTCACTTTCACAAGGGGGAACTGGAGGAAATGCGCACCATAATTTGTTACCCATTCCTTCCTGATTAAGGTAAAACCTTTAATCAGGAGGAAATGGGGGTTAGAAGGAAAGAAGCACAAAATGGCTTCTAGAGTACAAACCCCAAAAAGGAATCCCATTCTTGAAACTACATTCCTCAAGAAATATTTCAAGGCATGTAGTGAGCACTTTGGCCACAAGGTGTTTCATGGAATTGGCTATGAAAATGAAAAATTTAATTTTTTACTAGAAAAATTGACTTTAGGCCCACATTTTTCTCTTTAAAGTGGGAACTAGAGGAAATTCACCGCATAATTTGTTGCCCATTTCCTTATGATTACGGCAACACCCCATTTGTGCTTGTATACTGCTATATGGGCGTACCACAGGGGTCAGAAGGAAAGGAGCACCAAATGGCTTCTGGAGAGTAGATTTCACTGGAATAATTGACAGGTGCATCTAGCAATTGACCACACCCTGATGTACCCCTAGAGTTTAAACCCCCAAGGAAACTACCCTCCTCAAGGAATGTTTCAAGACGTTTAGTGAGCAATTTGGCCCCAAGGTGTTTCATGGCTGTCAAAATGAAAAATTACATTTTTATTTCTCTTAAAATTGACTTTAGGCCCAAATTTATCACTTTCACAAGGGTGAACTGGAGAAAATGCACCCCATAATTTGTTGCCCATTTCCTTCTGATTACGGCAACTCCCAATATGTGCTCTATTTCTGCAGTATTAGCACATAGCAGGGCGTTGAATACAAACTGCATTATATGGATTTTACTGGCTTAAATTGGAAGACATAGATTTTAGGTGCATTTAAAAAATTCCAGTTGTCTCCAAAAATTGAAAACCCCAAAGTGACCCAATTTTTGGAAAGTCCACCCCTGTAAGAACATTTTAAGGGTTGGAAAGGACACTTTTGACCTAACAGGTGTCTCACAGACGACAGAAACACTTGTCAAGGAATATAAAAGCACACGATTGTGAAAAAGAAAAATTACACATGAAAAACTCACTTTGTATGCAATTTTTTACTTTCACAAAGGGTTAAGGAGAAAAATGACCCCACTATGTGTTCCATATTTTCTCCTAATTATGGCAACACACCATATGTGCTTGTAGTCTGCTGTATGTGCGCACATTAGTCAAACTGCAAAATATGGATTTTGCAGGCCTGAACTTGCAGACATGGATTTTAGGTGCCATGTTGCATTTAAAAAATTTCTGAGGTCCCCAGAAATTAAAACCCTAAAAAGTGATCTGACTTCCGGTTCCGGCGCTGAGATGTAGAGACGCGTGAGGCGCCGCTCCCACTCCCAGAGCTCATACAGACACAGATATCTCGCTCATCCATCTCCATCGGGGGTCAAAAATGGCCTGGCAAATACCCTCCTACCCCTTTCATGCCATATGGAGCGATATTTGCTGCGTAGCTCTCAAAAACAAGCTGCGACTGAACCTCCTACTGAGTCGGCCCTAACAAACAAGATGGCGCCGGAACGCACGGCATCTCCCCCCCGCTGTGCACTGCAGATGGATGCGACTCCACAGCCCGGGAATGTCCCGCCAGCGCCCACAGGTGAACTAGGTGCGGGAGGCCTGGATTATCGCCAACTGGCTATTGATGTGGCGAGACATTTGGCTCCGGATATCCAAAAGACATTGGAATCAGTATTGCAAGCCTCCCTCTCCCGCCTGCAAACGGAGGTTTCAACTAATAAGGCCAGATTGGATGAGGCCGAGCATCGCATAAATGTAGTGGAAGAGGGAGCCCTTACCTTCTCCACCCAGCTCGACACCCTGAAGGAGGAATATCGTCGGGTCTCAGCGAAGCTGGACGACTTGGAAAATAGGTCCAGGAGAAACAACCTCCGCATGGTGGGCATACCTGAGTCAGTCAAGGAGGCGGATCTGCAGCAATTATGTGAGGAAGATCTTCCAGCGGCATTAGGCCTAAGACATTGTTGTCGCATTGAACGGGCGCACAGAATAGGCCCAGATCCTACACTTACTATGTCACCAAAATTCAAAACTAACAGACGTCCTCAAAGAGGTACTCCTAGACAAATCATTATGCGCTTCCTGGACTATAATGATAAACAAGATGTTTTACGGGCTTTTAGACGTCGGAAGAAGACGCTGGAATTCAGAGGAACGAAGGTTTTGCTGTTTGAGGACTTTTCGGTGGAAGTTGCACAAAAAAGGCGCAAATTCAGCTCAGTCTGTACAGCTCTGAACCGCAGAAAAATCAGATTTCAACTGCTGTATCCAGCGATCTTAAAGGTTTTCTCGCCTGAGGGTACCGTGCGCACATTCCTGGCATCGGAAGAAGCGGAGAAGGCCTACACACGTTTCCTGGCCAATGATCCACCTACCTCGCCATCCTCGGGGGGCCCGAATACGCCAAGACGGAACCTGCCCATTTCTCCGATCAAGCCGGATTCAATGCAGCGCTCACAAATATCACCTGGGTCATCTAGGGCTTCATCTCTAACGACATCTCCTTCGAGATACCAACAAGCCAAGAAGAGTAGACATGTGACTGCCGAATTCCGTAATGGCTGAGCTGCTGAGCGACAGAAGAGGGTTATCGGCTATAATTCCTAAGATTTTCTATGTGTTCTTATCTGCTCGTTAGGAGCTTTGGAAATGGGAGGGAGGGAGCCTAGCCTTAGTAGAGTTTGTCTTTTCCTCAGAAAAAAGGAAGTCAACAACCATAAAGAGTGGTGGTCCATAGGGTTTGGCCGTTTACCACCTTGACCACTATCTTGAGGTGTTAGGATTTAGTGTTTATTGGTCCAGTAGGGACAATGTTTCATTGGATTTGGGGAATTTTTCCAGTGGTGTTACTGTTTCATCTGATATGTGTGGAGTCGACTATCTCTAGGGCTGGGCGGGACTGTCGTTGTCTCTTTAGGTCAAAGAGGGGGGTTGATAAGGGGGAAGATACGCAGGTTAAGGTCCTCTTGATGTCCATAAGTGGAGATCCTCTAAAGTGTAATGTATTTTTGGTAGCTACTAATGATTCTTCTTTTATTCGTTTGACGTGATGAGAATAATATCCTGGAACGTGAAAGGTCTGCGCTCACCGGAGAAAAGGTCCATGGTTCTTAGACACCTAAAGAAACTACGTCCCGATATAGCACTGCTGCAGGAGACCCACCTGACTGCTACAGATTTTCAACGCTTGGGCAAGCAATGGGTAGGACAAATATTTGGGGCCCCTGCACATCATCACAAAGGGGGTACTATAATTTTGACGCATAAGCAATTCTCTTTCTCGGTTATTGACGTCTCCACTGACCTTCATGAAGGTAGATGGACACGCCTAAGATTCCAGAAAGGCGGAGAGACCTGGAGTGTCTATAACATTTATGGTCCGAACGGAGAGAATGCTGTTTTCTCCCGGGCGCTAGAAACTTTGATCCTGACTGATGATGTCCAGCATAAGATTGTGGGGGGGGACATGAACACGGTGGTGTTGCCAGCGGAAGACAGGAAGAGCTCCATACACCCTAACATAAATGCAAGACCCAGGGACAAGCGATTGTCTCCGTTAATGGACTCCTGTGGTCTGCAAGACACATGGCGGGTCTCACATCCAAATGATAGGGAGTTCACACACTTCTCTCATGCACACAATAGCTGGTCTCGCATAGACTTCTTTCCCACACGTCCTTGACAACTAGAATACTGGATTCTAGCATACATGATATGGTGATTTCTGACCACACCCCTATCTCCCTGGATGTCCTGGAGCTGGTCCCTAAGGGGACTGACATTCTGTGGCGCTTCCCGACCTATATGGTGGAGGATGACTCCTTTGGAGATCGGGTGAGAGGATGGTGGTTAGAGTTTGAGGCGGATAATGCTATACATAAAAATGACCCGGCTCTGATGTGGGCGACAGCAAAGGTAGTTCTGAGAGGACGTTTGATCTCTTATATCAATTCTATCAAACGTACCTCAGTTATTAAATATGAAGAGGCTAGTGTCACGAGTAGGCCTGCGTCTGGAATCAGACGTTCTGCACGGCTTTCGAAGTGACATATTGGACAGGCTTTCCCTTTGTTTGTGTGCTCTTCACCACACCTCTTCCCCTCAGCTGTTGCCGCTTGGCAATCAGCTTTCCCCTATTTACCCCTTCCTCTCCCAGTATCCCTTGCGGTTTATAGCTTCTACCTACTGGGTTGAGAATGGTGTGGATCTCGGCTGAGATCCTGTTGCTGAGTTTGGCCTAAGTTAAGTTTCCTTTCTTCATTTGTTGTTTTCCTGTTGGAGTCTTCTGTTCCTCCTTACGTTTGGAGGAACGGGTGTACTCTCTGGTGTCACTAGCCTGCAGGGGTTCCTAGGGTGTATTTAGATTAGGTTCCTGTGTATGAACATTCTTACCATCCAGGATTGTTCATACTGGTAGTCAGCCTAGGGCCTAGTTTCAGGGTCCTCTGCAGGAGGTGACCAGTCCCCTGGTTTTGTCTGTCCCCATCCCTCATACGCTCGGTGTGGCTTTTCCCCCCACACCAGAGCGTGACATTATAAACCGCCAATAACAAAAATTTATGTCATTTTTGTGCTGACATGGATGCTATTGCTACACTGGCTGAACGGCTGCAGGGACTCAGCTTGAGGTGGCTGACATCCGCAACCAGATTCAGAGACCACAGGCTGGTGGTTCTAGGGGTGCTGAGTGTCAGGCCTGTTTGGAGCCTAAGGTCCCTCTCCCGGATAGATTTTCTGGGGAATGTGATAATTTTGTTCTATTTAGGGAGGCGTGCAAATTGTATTTCAGACTGCGTCCACATTCTTCTGGTAATGAGGAACAGAAGGTTGGTGTGGTCATCTCGCTGCTTAAAGGGGATGCGCAGTCATGGGCCTTTTCTCTGCCGGCCGGATCACTGTCTCTCTGGTCGGTAGATGAATTTTTCAAGACCCTAGGGATTATCTATGATGACCCGGATCGTATCTCCCTGGCGGAGACCCAGATACGTAACCTTTGTCAGGGTGAGCGGCCGGTTGAGACTTATTGCTCTGAGTTTCGGAGGTGGGCGACCAATACCGAATGGAACGATCCGGCTTTACGTAGCCAATTCTGTCAAGGTTTGTCTGAAAGGCTGAAGGACGCTTTGGCCTTTCAGGAAACTCCTGTGTCTTTGGAGGCCGCTATGTCTCTTGCTGTGCGCATGGATAGGCGCCTGAGAGAGCGATCTAGGGGCCCCTGCTCTCAGGACGTACTATCTCATAGTGTACCGGCTTCCTATGACACTTTGGGTGAATATTCCCCTAGATTGATGTCTGGGGATGAACCTATGCAATTAGGGGGAGCCACTCCTGTATCCACCCGTAAACATCTTGGTAATAAAAAGGGAGTGTGTTTCTTCTGTGGTCAGAAAGGACATTTTATCAATGTATGTCCATGCTTCCTGTCTCTAAAAGAGAGAAAGGAAAAGGGGGCGTTGAATTCTCATCTCACTCTTGGGGGGGGTGGGTAGGGAGACTGAGGATGTGCATTTGTCTTCGTCCTGTAGTACCCGTTTTCTCCTGACTGCCGAGGTGGCGCTAGAGTCAAAAGTTGTGAAAATTGAGGTGTTTATTGACAGCGGGGCAGGGGTGAACTTGATTGATGCTCAGTTTGTCCGTATGCATGGATTGTCGCCAAGTTCTTTGGATAAGAGGATTGCTGTGTTCGCCATTGATTCTGCACCTCTCTCTCAGAAGTGTTTGTCTCAGATGGTGCATGATATCAAATTAAGAGTGGGTGAATTTCATCAGGAGCTTATTTCATGTTTTGTGTTGGAAGGTCTTCCTGCTCCTGTGGTTTTGGGTTTGCCATGGTTAAGCAAACATAATCCGTCCATTGACTGGCATACTAGACAAATTGTGGATTGGGGCGATTATTGTGTTGACAATTGCCTTAATACATCTTTTTCTGCTTTAACCACTAGGACTCTTCCTTCTTTTATATTGGATTTTTCTGATGTATTTTCTGAAGGTGGATGTCAGGATTTACCCCCTCACCGGGAATACGATTGTCCTATCAATCTTATCCCTGGAGCAAAATTGCCCAAATCTAGACTATTTAACCTTTCTGGACCTGAGAGAACGGCCATGAAGGAATATATTGCTGAGAGTTTGGCCAAAGGACATATTAGGCCTTCCAAATCTCCGGTGGCAGCAGGGTTCTTTTTTGTTAAAAAAAAGGACGGAACCCTTAGGCCATGTTTGGATTTCCGTGAACTCAATAGGATTACTGTCCGTGATCCATATCCCCTTCCTTTGATTCCTGACTTGTTCAACCAGATTGTGGATGCCAAGGTGTTCTCCAAGTTGGACTTAAGGGGGGCATATAATCTGGTCAGGATCAAAGAAGGGGATGAATGGAAGACGGCCTTTAACACTCCTGAGGGCCACTTTGAGAACCTGGTCATGCCTTTTGGGTTGACCAATGCTCCTGCTGTCTTCCAGCATTTTGTTAATGACATTTTTCATCATCTTGTGGGGAGGTTTGTAGTCGTGTATTTGGACGACATACTAATCTATTCTCCAGATATTGGGACACATCAGGATCATGTGAGGCAGGTGTTGCAAATCTTAAGAGATAACAAGTTGTATGCAAAATTAGAGAAATGTGCTTTTGCTGTACATGAGGTGCAATTCTTAGGATACCTGCTTTCATCTTCAGGTTTTCGTATGGATCCAGAGAAAGTCGGTGCGGTTCTGAACTGGGACCGACCTGAAAATCTGAAGGCTCTTATGCGATTTTTGGGGTTCACCAACTATTACCGAAAATTTATTAAGAACTATTCGACTATAGTTAAACCCTTAACTGATATGACTAAGAAAGGGACGGATGTCTCTGTGTGGTCTGGTGCAGCGTTGCAAGCCTTCTCCGCTGTTAAGGAGTGCTTTTCTTCTGCCCCTATATTGGTGCAGCCAGATGTGTCACAACCTTTCATTGTGGAGGTTGACGCATCCGATGTGGGGGTAGTAGCTGTGTTATCACAGGGCCCGTCACCTGGTAAATGGCGCCCATGTGCTTTTTATTCGAAAAAACTCTCTGCGGCGGAGAGAAATTATGATGTGGGTAACAGAGAGTTACTGGCCATTAAGTTGGCTTTTGAGGAATGGCGTCATTGGTTGGAAGGGGCGATTCATCCAATCACGGTATTCACGGATCACAAAAATCTGGCTTACCTGGAGTCTGCTAGACGACTTAATCCGAGGCAGGCCAGATGGTCTTTGTTCTTTACCAGATTTAATTTCATTGTCACATACCGTCCTGGGGTTAAGAATGTGAAGGCAGATGCCTTGTCACGTAGTTTTCCCGGGGGTGGTGATTTTGAAGATCCGAGCCCTATATTGTCTGAAGGAGTGGTGATATCCGCTCTTTACCCTGATCTTGAGGCTAAAGTGTTTGAGGCCCAGGGAGATGCGCCAGAGTCTTGCCCTCCCGGGAAGTTGTTTGTTCCTTCGGATTTGCGTCATAAGGTGTTTGAGGAGCATCATTCTTCGGTACTTGCGGGACACCCTGGGAGTAAATCCACTGTCGACCTCATCTCTCGTAGATTCTGGTGGCCTGGGCTGCGTAAGTGTGTTGAGGAATATGTGTCAGCCTGTAGTGTCTGCGCACGCTCTAAGGTGACACATACCCGTCCCTCTGGACCCCTACTTCCATTACCCATCCCGTCCAGACCATGGACCCACCTATCCATGGACTTCATTACTGATCTGCCTGAGTCGTCTGGTAAGACAGTTATTCTGGTGGTTGTAGATCGTTTTAGTAAAATGGCGCACTTTATTGCATTACCCGGTCTCCCCAATGCTAAGACTCTTGCACAAGTGTTTGTTGACAACATTGTGAAACTTCATGGCATTCCCACTGACGTGGTCTCTGATCGTGGGACTCAGTTTGTGTCCAGATTCTGGAGGGCGTTCTGTACTCGGCTCGGGGTGCAACTGTCTTTTTCCTCTGCCTTTCACCCCCAGACGAATGGACAGACTGAGCGTACCAATCAGAATCTAGAGACTTACTTGAGATGTTTTGTCTCTGAGAACCAGGAGGAGTGGTCCTCGTTTTTGTCTCTGGCTGAGTTTGCCATAAATAATCGCAGACAGGACTCCACTGGTAAGTCACCATTTTTTGGTGCATATGGCTTTCACCCGCAGTTTGGCACATTTTCTGTTTCTGATACTTCTGGTATTCCTGAGGAAGAACGTTTTTCGTCATCATTGTCTTCCATATGGCGAAAAATTCAAAATAACTTGATAAATATGGGTAACAAGTACAAACGTGTGGCTGACAGGAGACGCATGGATGGTCCGGACCTAAATGTGGGTGATTCTGTGTGGCTGTCTACTAGGAACATTAAGTTGAAAGTTCCTTCTTGGAAGTTGGGTCCAAGATTTATTGGCCCATATAAGATCACGGCCATTATTAATCCTGTAGCATTTCGTCTTGAACTTCCTCAGGCCCTGAAAATCCATAATGTGTTTCACAGATCTTTGTTGAAGAGGTATGTTGAACCTCTGGAGCCATCTCCCTTGCCACCCGTACCTGTCTTGGTGGAGGGTAATTTGGAATTTCAGATTGTCAAGATAATTGATTCTCGAGTTGTTCGGGGGACCCTTCAATATCTGGTTCATTGGAAGGGTTATGGTCCTGAGGAGAGGTCATGGGTACCGGCATCTGACGTGAATGCCAGTCGTTTGGTGAAAGCCTTTCACAGGTGTCATCCTGAGAGAGTTGGTCCTGGGTGTCCGGAGGTCACCCGTAAAAGGGGGGGTAATGTCACGAGTAGGCCTGCGTCTGGAATCAGACGTTCTGCACGGCTTTCGAAGTGACATATTGGACAGGCTTTCCCTTTGTTTGTGTGCTCTTCACCACACCTCTTCCCCTCAGCTGTTGCCGCTTGGCAATCAGCTTTCCCCTATTTACCCCTTCCTTTCCCAGTATCCCTTGTGGTTTATAGCTTCTACCTACTGGGTTGAGAATGGTGTGGATCTCGGCTGAGATCCTGTTGCTTTGTTCGGCCTAAGTTAAGTTTCCTTTCTTCATTTGTTGTTTTCCTGTTGGAGTCTTCTGTTCCTCCTTACGTTTGGAGGAACGGGTGTACTCTCTGGTGTCACTAGCCTGCAGGGGTTCCTAGAGTGTATTTAGATTAGGTTCCTGTGTATGAACATTCCTACCATCCAGGATTGTTCATACTGGTAGTCAGCCTAGGGCCTAGTTTCAGGGTCCTCTGCAGGAGGTGACCAGTCCCCTGGTTTTGTCTGTCCCCATCCCTCATACGCTCGGTGTGGCTTTTCCCCCCACACCAGAGCGTGACAGCTAGTTCTTCTTTACGTGCAGCATATACCTCTTTCCTCCAGAACCCCACCCTTGAAATGAAAGATAGGTGGTTGGCGGCCAAACATACTTTTGACCTCTGGATGGAGAGGAAGGAACGCTTTTATCGCACCTCTATGGAAGAAAAGTTACTTCGCTTTGGCAATAAATCAGGGAAGTTGATGGCGAGACTGGCCAAAGGTAGACATCAACCAACCCACATCCAATCTTTGAGGTCTGCACTGGGACGACCCACATCAGACCCCCGTGAAATGAATGATATCCTGCAGAAATATTATGCCACTTTATATACCACGGATCCCTCATCACAAGATGGCTCTGCTCTATTGAGTGACATTGCCCTGCCGTCCATTTCCCAGGATGACTTAACAGAATTAAATAAACCCATTACTGACTCGGAAATTAAACTGCCCATTAATAATTTACACAATTCCAAGGCCCCAGGCCCGGATGGGTACCCAGGGGAGTTTTATAAGATCCTCAGGAACTCAATTACCCCCCTCTTGAGTGAATATTATAATACTATCCTAACCACTGGAAAATTACCGGAAGCTTCCAAGGTGGCATACATTAAACTGCTCCCTAAGCCAGGGAAGGACGCGCAGGACCCACAGTCTTACCGACCAATTTCACTGATAGAGCAAGATGTGAAGTTACTCTCTAAGATTATGGCTGATCGCTTGGCACACTTTCTCCCAGATCTGATTGGTACAGCACAAGTGGGCCTTGTCAGGCAGAGGGCAGCGGTCACTAATATCCGGAAGGTTCTGGCGGTCCTAGACAGAACGCACCTGAACCCGGTAGCTGGAGAACACCCGACAATAATAGCCCTGGATGCCGAAAAGGCATTTGATAATGTCAAGTGGCCCTGGTTGGGGCAAGTTCTGGATAAGATGGGGTTCACGGGGGCTTTCCGGACATTTTTGACAGCTTTATATACTTCTCCGAAGGCTAGAATCCATACTCCAGGTTTCTTGTCCGCTCCTTTTCCATTAGCTAAAGGCACAAGACAAGGTTGTCCTCTGTCCCCCTTGCTGTTTAATATTGCCATAGAACCCTTAGCTAGATATTTGGAAATGTCTTCCCTGTATAGAGGGATCAAGGTGGGTTCTCAAGAGGTCAAAATAACATTATTTGCTGATGACGTCTTGCTATATTTCAGTGATCCCCAGAAAGATTTGCAGAAAACACTGCAATTTATTGCGCAGTTTGAACTACTCTCTGGATATCGTATTAATCCAGGGAAGAGCGAGATACTTGAATTGGGGAAATGTATAAGCCCTTCCTTTTGGGAATCTCTGGGTTATGGTCTCAAACCCTCTAATTCTCACATCACTTACTTGGGCATTAAAATAGGGAAGACGCCTACCAGCATCTATAACTTAAACTACCCCCCACTGTTCCACAAGATCAAACAGGAATTGATTAGATGGAAAAATCTTCCCTTATCTTTTTTGGGGCAATGTCATCTGATAAAAATGGTTTCCTTTGCAAGATTACTATACCCGTTACAAACTATCCCGATTGTATTAAAACATAAGGATATCCAGGATATTCACAGGGCTTTCACGCACTTTATATGGGCTGGTAAAAAACCACGGATATCGCTCCACAAGCTGATGCATACCAAATGGGTGGGGGGCATAAACTTCCCAAATATAAGAGGTTATAACGTAGCTTGTCTTATGAGACATGTATTGGACTGGCTACATTCCACTTCCTTTTATTCCTGTCTTCCGCTGGATGCCAGTCTAGCGGCACCATGGAACTTGGTGTCCTTACTGCACACTGAAAGAGCTTGTTTGCCCAGGTCGGTGAAACTCTCGGTACTATTGAGGGATACCATAGCAACCTGGAAAGAGGTTAGAAAGCGGTTTCATCTCCCCTTTTTGTTATCCAAATACATGCCATTTTGGGGACATCCTGAATTCCCTCCAGCGCAAGACCCTCATTCCTTCCTTCTCTGGAAAGAGAAGGGGATAATCACACCCCTCCAGCTCATAGACCCGGTCCAAAAGAAGTGGTATTCATATAAGGAACTTGTTAACCTATATAAGTTACCAAACAGTACATTTTTTCAATATCTTCAACTATCCTCTTTCTGTAAGAAAAGGTTGAGGAAAGTGGAGGTGGTGACGAACCAGACCTCTTTTGACAATATTATCAATAGACCGGGTTTCAGACATTCTATATCCTCTTTGTACAATGCGCTCAGGGACAATTTGATGTCTATCCCCGCCTCATCTTTACTCTCCCATTGGTCTAAACTCATACAGGATCCCGATGTCATTGAGTGCATTTTACAGGGCTGGGATCAGAATAGGAAGCATGTGGTTTCGGAACGTTGGAGGGAATCACACTTTAAGATCATGCACAAGGCTATATTCGGTTTCAATATCCCTGTTACGACCCAGTTTCCGAACCGGCTGGGGGCCTGTCCGAAGTGTCAGTCACCTAAGTCAGATATGTGGCATGGTATTTGGACATGTCCCCAGATTGTCGGCTATTGGGACCGTGTGTTGAAGTTCATTCATTCCTTATGGGGGTTTATGCTTGAAAAAGACCCTCTGGTAGTCATATTTCAGTCTATATCTAGAGATGATTTGCAACCGTCGACAAATTGCAAGAAAATACCCCCGTTACTACATGTGATCCTGATGGTGGCAAAGAGAGCCATCTTACAGGAATGTCTCACCCCAAAGGTTCCGGATGAGGCATATTTCAAAGGGCAACTGCATCACTTATTGAGTTTAGATCGCCTAACAACAGTCAGACAAAAAGAAGCCCTCACTTCAAAATTTTTTCTCAAATGGAAACCCTATATAATAAAGGTTTTCACAGATGGGGAAATTCAGTCCCTGATGGAACCATTTCAGTATACTAAATGGTACCTCACGCAATATCTAAAGGGGACTTTGGGGACATTGACATACAAGGCTCCAGGGCCCTGTTGATAACAGTTCGGCTTTCTTTTACTCATTTCTCTCATTATTACCACCTGGGTCTCATTTTGTGATGATACGCCTGGGCTGAGGCAGGAGATGAACGTTGACTCCGCACATGTCGTAGGTGAAGGTGTGTTTTTGTTTAGGTAATGTGTCCAGCTTGAGCGACTGATGTTGTTTTATTCATTATATGCAAATAGTGGACAAACCTACAAAATGCACAGAAAGTCTCAACACCACTAGGCTAAAGCAATGACATAATCTTTATTATGAATATATAACACAGATACATATAAAAGAATGAGTTAAAAAAATTCAGCGGCGGGAATAGCATAAATAAAGCAGAAACACTGGTATCAAAGGATTAAAGCCATAGCACAACATATGACCGCATTGCTATACATAGTAAAGTGCATAGTGCAAAGACATACAAACAATGTGATGTCAGTCACAAGGAGCCTGGTGCAAACAGAGCACCATAGATCCAGATGAACCAAACACCATACAAGTCAATAAGCAGATAGAAGTATACCAACCAGTGAGACCGCGTGTGATCACCCCAACGTACGTTTCGCACAGTTGCTTCCTCAGGGAGTGTGATACTTGGTAAGATTCAGTCCTATATATATCGCCCACAATTGATACAGATATCCTCCACCTGAGTGCATGCATTCCAGGGTGGAACCCATGATGTCACTTCCCCTAAACCCAGAAGTCGTTCTTACATAGAAATGCCCATCATAAACCTCAATATACATAATAGGATGTGTACTACATCAATAATCAAATGCTCATAGATGTCAATAATCACAGTAACCAACTACCCTCGCTTAGTAAGAATCTATAGAACGTAGTACAACGGAGCTCCCGACATCTCGCGGAATGCGAGACTACGGGAGATCACATGACCGCAGATGCGCTCCAGAGTGGAACGCAACCAACGGAAAAGCCGGCCGGCTTACCAAGAGCAGCGCTGCAACCTCCTATCTCCTATACCCAGCCCACAGTAGCGTGATCTCCCATACAGTCCTAATTCATTCAACCGAGAGATATCATAAAAAAACAATGACATATGCATCCATAATATATCCATAAAAGGATGCCAAGATGTAACATCATATTTTTTCACAATTGCTTTATTCATATTTTTCTCACCATTTTTTCTTATCTTTATATTTTTGGTATCAATTCATCACATTTCCATTATATTTTTTTTATTCATTTTTTTGGTCACATTTTTCACCGATTTATTTATTCGCGTTTTGACACTATTCATTCATCCGCTGTTACATCTTGGCATCCTTTTATGGATATATTATGGATGCATATGTCATTGTTTTTTTATGATATCTCTCGGTTGAATGAATTAGGACTGTATGGGAGATCACGCTACTGTGGGCTGGGTATAGGAGATAGGAGGTTGCAGCGCTGCTCTTGGTAAGCCGGCCGGCTTTTCCGTTGGTTGCGTTCCACTCTGGAGCGCATCTGCGGTCATGTGATCTCCCGTAGTCTCGCATTCCGCGAGATGTCGGGAGCTCCGTTGTACTACGTTCTATAGATTCTTACTAAGCGAGGGTAGTTGGTTACTGTGATTATTGACATCTATGAGCATTTGATTATTGATGTAGTACACATCCTATTATGTATATTGAGGTTTATGATGGGCATTTCTATGTAAGAACGACTTCTGGGTTTAGGGGAAGTGACATCATGGGTTCCACCCTGGAATGCATGCACTCAGGTGGAGGATATCTGTATCAATTGTGGGCGTTATATATAGGACTGAATCTTACCAAGTATCACACTCCCTGAGGAAGCAACTGTGCGAAACGTACGTTGGGGTGATCACACGCGGTCTCACTGGTTGGTATACTTCTATCTGCTTATTGACTTGTATGGTGTTTGGTTCATCTGGATCTATGGTGCTCTGTTTGCACCAGGCTCCTTGTGACTGACATCACATTGTTTGTATGTCTTTGCACTATGCACTTTACTATGTATAGCAATGCGGTCATATGTTGTGCTATGGCTTTAATCCTTTGATACCAGTGTTTCTGCTTTATTTATGCTATTCCCGCCGCTGAATTTTTTTAACTCATTCTTTTATATGTATCTGTGTTATATATTCATAATAAAGATTATGTCATTGCTTTAGCCTAGTGGTGTTGAGACTTTCTGTGCATTTTGTAGGTTTGTGCTTTGTTTCTCAACACACCAATTTGGTGTTTTCTTGTCCCTGTATGCGATAATTTTTTTATCTCTTACAGAAGTTATATATCCTATCATGGATTTTCGTGCTAGAGAACTGACCTGGCAAACCCAGGCACAAGAGATTTTTAATGGTGGTGGCGGCAATATGCATAATGAGGAATCTAGGAATATACGAGAACTAAAGGGAACCTTAAAGAATCTGCTTCACAAGCGTTTACGTATTTGGTGGAATCGAGTATCCATGGAACAATATGTGGCCAAGAATATGATCCCTCGTGGCCTTAGGGTTCAGATCTTTCCATCATATGGTCAAGAAATTGAGGGGTTCTCCAATAGATGGGAGGAAGTGTGTAATGTTTGCTCTATGTCTTTTCTGAAACTTCTCATTACGGCCAACAATACATCCTTTGAGGAAGTTGGTAAGGAGATTGTGTCCACGGAAAATCTCCTCAAACAACAATTGAGTGAAGAGGATTGGGAACAACTGAAATTTGATCTTGACCAAGTGCATAACCTGTGGGAAAAACAGATTAAGGAGCAAAAACTTAAAAAATTCCAGCGTGATTTGGCGGATTTTGAAAATAATCGGGTATATAGATGGAAGTGGCGTGGCTCTGATATGAGAAGCCGGAGCTCTTCTGTGTCCTCTGCGACCTCGATGGAGAGTGCACGTGGCATACAAAGAGGTGACACACGACGTGCAGTAAGAAAACGCAAGGAAGAGAGCCCGGCCCATCGGGCAAAACGC
Source organism: Rhinella marina (assembly GCA_900303285.1). Taxonomy (NCBI): domain Eukaryota; kingdom Metazoa; phylum Chordata; class Amphibia; order Anura; family Bufonidae; genus Rhinella; species Rhinella marina. The sequence continues at coordinate 19,835 of ONZH01027035.1, read as the reverse complement.
CCTCAACTTGGCTTTGAAAAACAGGATGAAAAGGTTCAGGTAATTAATTTATCTAATATATTGCTAACCCAGCCTCAGGTGGAGGTTTTGAGCCTTGGCCTGAACTTTATTCCTGAACACCGTTTTGATGTTTTCACAGCAATTAAGGACTTGAACCTCTTCGCCAGAAAGCTGGTTTTTAAGAGATTTTACCATAGACCAACATGTGAACCATCGTTAGACACTGAGAGTGAACAGAGGGCGGTTCGGATCCTGTACGAATTATTGGATGAGCAAGAACTTTCCAATGAGGTGAACAGATTTCCTAAAAATCTTATACCTAAATCTAAAAAGTTCCCTCCTTTTACATTATATCCAAGCATTGATGTGTTTGTCAAATTGGTTACCGAAGACCTTAAGAAGGTCCCGAGGACCTCCTATGGAAGGAATCTGACGACTGCACAACAGGGTGCACTTAAAGAACTCAGTAAGTTAAATGGAGTTGTGATTAAACCCGCTGATAAGGGGGGTAATGTTGTGGTGTGGCCGACCATGTTATATGAGAGGGAAGTTCTGCGCCAATTACGGGACGGCCAATGCTACAAAAGACTCACATTTAACCCTTTGTACCAATTTCAGGGTGAGCTCCATATGATCTTACAGAAAGCAGTGGATTCAGGGGTCATTACACAACGGGAGATGAATTGCCTTAAATTGGATAATCCGACTATCTCAACCTTGTACCTCTTACCGAAGGTACATAAGGATGTGACGAACCCCCCTGGACGCCCTATTGTATCCGGCCGCAATAACATGTGTGAACCTGCGTGTAAATTAATTGATTTCACGTTACGACCCATGGTGGAGAACTTACCTTCCTACCTTAAGGATACGGGGGATGCCTTGCGAAGAATTGATGGTCTACAGCTTGAGGATGACATGTGGCTGGTCACTTGTGACGTGGAGTCACTATATACATCAATCAGACATAGAGATGGGATAGCGGCTGTGTCCCATTTTTTACATTCTTCCATGTTGCAGGGTGAGTTTTCCACATTTATTCTGGATCTTCTTGAGTTCGTCCTTACACACAATTTCTTTCTTTTTAAGGGCCTCCTCTACCTGCAGCTCCAGGGTACAGCTATGGGGGCGGCCTGTGCGCCGTCCTACGCTAACCTGTTCCTGGGGCTGTGGGAGAGGAGGATCTTCTTAACCGAGCCTGCCAGACACATCGAGAAAGTCCATTTATGGGCCAGATATATTGATGACGTGTTGATGGTCTGGCAGGGCTCGAGGGAAGATCTGGCGATTTTCATGGACGAACTCAACAACAATGATCTTAACATCAAATTAACATACAAGTTGGGGAGGAGTAACATGGATTTTCTCGATCTTCAGCTACAGGTTGACGATATGGGCTTCATTCATACTGACGTTTTTCGTAAACCGACGGCCGTGAATAGCCTTCTTCATGCGACTTCTTCCCATCCACGCTCTCTGATCCAAGGCATTCCAATTGGTCAATTTTTGAGGCTAAGACGCATCTGTTCCCAAGAAGAGGTATTTGAGACACGTGCACAAGAGCTGACCCAACGTTTCAGGGCACGGGGGTACCACAAGGGCGGTCTGTGGAGAAGCTATAGGAGAGCAAAAGAGGCCAAAAGGCATGCATTATTACAAGAAAGACCACGCCTGAAGGGGGACATTGAACAAATTCCACGATTCATCACATCCTTTAACTCAGGGCATAATGAGGTGAGGAAAATCCTTTGTAAATATTGGAACATTCTTCGGACAGATTCGGTCCTGAAAAATTATTTACCCACAAATCCGTCAGTGACGTATAGAAGGGAACAGAACTTGCGTGATATGCTAGTACGGAGTCACTATCAAGGCAAACGTCTTGCTTATGCTTTTGGATCAAAAGGCCCAAAATGGGGTTGTTATCCGTGTGGGAGATGCGTGGCATGCCCGAACATTGAGAGGACCAATTCATTCAATGATCACTCTGGCAATAAAGTGTATACAATTACACATACAATCACCTGTTCAACGATTGGAGTTATTTATGTGGCATCGTGCCCATGCAACCTTCGCTACGTTGGCCTTACTTCACGAGAACTGAGGAGACGTACACGGGAACACGTGTTGGGAATTGGGGCTGCTGTGGAAGAGAGAGACATATCAAAACTCAAGACAATCCCTCGCCATTTCAAGACCCATCACAACTGCGATGGTTCCCTGTTAAAGGTAAGGGGAATTGATCGTGTTTTGATTGGGGAGCGGGGTGGCGATTGGAAGAAGATCCTAGCCCAAAAAGAGTCCAGATGGATTTTTACATTGGACACAATGTCACCTAAAGGGCTTAATGAAAGTTTGAGCTTTGCCTCTTTTCTTTGATGTTCCATTGGATAGTTTCGATTCTATGCATTTGTTCGATTTGTTCGATATATTAGTTTCGTGTATATTCCTGTTTATCATGTCCTTGTACACCATGGGTCATACCATGGTGTACCATGCTTTTAACGTGTTTTTTATTCTTTGTTTTATAGGTATCTGTGTGCATTTATTCTATGCCCCTTGGGACTATTACCTTAGTCATTTTGCCCTGAAGAGACTACGCCATATGAAATATTGGATGCCGCTTTTTCCTGCCTTCCTCCGGTTCCTGTGGGGGTGGTCTTCCGTTTTTGATCTCATTAATTACACATTTTTTTTTTTTTTTTTTTTTTTCAGTTTCATACACTTTTCACTTTCACTTTTATTTTATTTTTCTACATCCATATCTACACATGATACACCCATTTCACTTTTAGTTTCACATCCTTGTTTCACATTTCACTCGTTGTCCTCACATTTATGCATTCAGTATTATTTCTTCTTTTGGCCACATTTTTCACTCAAAAAATTTTTTTTTCTTTTTTTTTTTTTTTTTTTGCATTCATTCATCACATTCACACCACTTTCGTTTTTCCTCTTCACTTCTTGGTCACACCATTTTTCACACATCCACCCACTTATCTCACATTTTGTTCTTATTCATATCCCATTCACACACTTATTCATCATATTTTTTCACAATTGCTTTATTCATATTTTTCTCACCATTTTTTCTTATCTTTATATTTTTGGTATCAATTCATCACATTTCCATTATATTTTTTTTATTAATTTTTTTGGTCACATTTTTCACCGATTTATTTATTCGCGTTTTGACACTATTCATTCATCCGCTGTTACATCTTGGCATCCTTTTATGGATATATTATGGATGCATATGTCATTGTTTTTTTATGATATCTCTCGGTTGAATGAATTAGGACTGTATGGGAGATCACGCTACTGTGGGCTGGGTATAGGAGATAGGAGGTTGCAGCGCTGCTCTTGGTAAGCCGGCCGGCTTTTCCGTTGGTTGCGTTCCACTCTGGAGCGCATCTGCGGTCATGTGATCTCCCGTAGTCTCGCATTCCGCGAGATGTCGGGAGCTCCGTTGTACTACGTTCTATAGATTCTTACTAAGCGAGGGTAGTTGGTTACTGTGATTATTGACATCTATGAGCATTTGATTATTGATGTAGTACACATCCTATTATGTATATTGAGGTTTATGATGGGCATTTCTATGTAAGAACGACTTCTGGGTTTAGGGGAAGTGACATCATGGGTTCCACCCTGGAATGCATGCACTCAGGTGGAGGATATCTGTATCAATTGTGGGCGATATATATAGGACTGAATCTTACCAAGTATCACACTCCCTGAGGAAGCAACTGTGCGAAACGTACGTTGGGGTGATCACACGCGGTCTCACTGGTTGGTATACTTCTATCTGCTTATTGACTTGTATGGTGTTTGGTTCATCTGGATCTATGGTGCTCTGTTTGCACCAGGCTCCTTGTGACTGACATCACATTGTTTGTATGTCTTTGCACTATGCACTTTACTATGTATAGCAATGCGGTCATATGTTGTGCTATGGCTTTAATCCTTTGATACCAGTGTTTCTGCTTTATTTATGCTATTCCCGCCGCTGAATTTTTTTAACTCATTCTTTTATATGTATCTGTGTTATATATTCATAATAAAGATTATGTCATTGCTTTAGCCTAGTGGTGTTGAGACTTTCTGTGCATTTTGTAGGTTTGTGCTTTGTTTCTCAACACACCAATTTGGTGTTTTTTTTATATGCAAATAGTGGTCCAACTGCGCTTGGACGAGATGTCTACTTGTCACCACTGTTATGTTTTTTTTTTCAACAAAAATTCAAATAAAATGTGTTTAAAAAAAAAAAAAGTGATCTGATTTTGTGAAGTGCACCCCTGTACGAACATTTTGAGGAGTAGAAAGGGCACTTTTGGCTTAACAGGTGTCTCACAGAAGAGAATATTTAGTGGTTGGTGGAAAGTGTGTATGCAAGATAGGAGGACAAAATCAGAGCTATAAGGCGGAACAACTAGAAAAGAATGTGTAGTGGTTGGTGGAAACTGGATATGTAATTAATGCCAACTAAATCAGAGATATAAGGAAGAAAATTACAGGAAGTATAAAGGATGAAATTAATCCATGGATGAGTGGTAGATTCGGAAACAATCCTTCATGCACAAGCCAGGTTTTTCAGGGCAGGTGTTGCACTGATAAATGGTGTCCCTTCGTATCCCCCTTTTGTAACAAACCCGGCATCTTTTTTGAGTTTTTCTCCTACTCGCAGTTAGGGTGACTTCACTAGGGAAATGTTGTCCTTGTACAATTCAGGTACCATGACCCCTGTAAGAACTGGGGCCCTCCCCTTCCTGACTTTGGAAATATATATATATATATATATATATATATATATATATATATATATATGTACAGTGGAGGAAATAAGTATTTGATCCCCCACTGACTTTAAAAGTTTTAATACAAAAAAATAAATGAAACGTCTCATAATTTTATGCCATGTGTCAGTGGTCTGTGGGAGCCAACATTAGTCATGGTTTTACTAGGGGATCAAATACTTATTTCCCTCAATGAAATGCAAATTATTTTTTATTTCTCATTTCATGTAATTTTCTCCGTTTTTCTTTTGATATTCTATGGGGCACTGTTAAAATAAAGCTGGCATAAAATTATGAGACGTTTCATTTATTTTTTTGTGTTAAAACTTTTAAAGTCAGTGGGGGATCAAATACTTATTTCCTCCACTGTATATATATATATCACTAAGTCCTCTTTCACATGACCAATATGGATTGGCTCTGGATGCATTCAAGGTGCGTTCAGTGAAACACATACTATTTTGTAAGCAAGTTCACTCAGTTTTTTCTGCACAGGTGCAATGCGTTTTGATGCGTTTTTTACGCGCATGATAAAAAACAGAAGGTTTACAAACATCTCTTAGCAACCATCAGTGAAAAACGCACTGCATCCAGACTTGTTTCCGGATTCAATGCATTTTCACTGAAGCACCATTCACTTCTATGGGGCCAGGGCTGCGTGAAAAACGCAGAATATAGAACATGCTGTGTTTCACGCAATCCAGAACTGATGCATGAAAAAAACGCTCATTTACACAGAGCTATTGAAATGAATGGGTCAGGATTCAGTGCGGGTGCTATGTGTTCACATCACGCATTGCACCTGTGCAGAAAACTCGCTTGTGTGAAAGAGGCCTAAAGGGTTAAAAATAACTGAGTAGTAATTGATGTTACTTACACAGTGGGTGCAGGGTGCACGCAATCAGATTTTTTATAAGTGCCAAAAAAAATCACTGATTGAAAAAAAAGACTCCTGCACGAAAAAAACGTAACACAGGTCTTGATCAAGCACATGGCTACCTACAGAGAGATACCAACTATATAGTGCTGTCATTAGCTGTAGCGTTGTTCCAGCAAATTGCAGTGCTGGGAGGGGACTATGGTGTCCCCTCCTTCACCTCGGTGGTGACATGGGCTGATGTAATCAGTACCAGCTTCCTCCGACCAAGCCGGCACTGCGATGGGCTGGTCTTCGCTAACCGGCCAATCGCAGTGATCGGGGCCTCGAGGGTAGAGGGGGCGAAAACCTCAGATTCTCCCTTAGTTAAGATTGTGGTGAGGCCGTCCACTTATCTTAATTGAAGAAAACCCGCCAAAGGACCTGCGGTGAGCATGATGTTAGACAGGGGCATTGCTAGGCTAAAACATTCGGGGCCTGGGCCCCTGATGTTTTCTCCCAGGCCCCGAATGTCCTGCCTGTTAGACAAATACAATTGTATTGCCATCTTCAGGACGGCAGTACAATTGAGTCTAACAGACTGCAAGATAGGTAGGACCTCTGATGACATCACAGGTCATGTGGTCAGTGCCGTCCAATCCTGCACTGGTCACATGACTGTGACATCATCGCAGGTCCTTTTCAACCCCTGTCTTCTAAACTAAAGAGGAGAATTGTGGGGAAGAAACTGCAGTGAGCACTGCTACATCAGAAGAGGTAAGTGAAGGGAGAAGCAGAGGCATGCTGGGAGTTGTGGTTATTTAACTGGGACTGTATGTCAGGGCAGAAGGGAGGGATGTTATCATCATGGGACTGTGTGTTGGAGGTGACTTGGGCAGGGTTCTGTTAGGGTACTTTCACTCCGGCAGGCTGTTAGGATCCATGCTGCCGAGGTGCATGTTTGGGGCCGGAACTACACTCCGGCCCCATTCACTGTAATGGGGGCAGGCCACGGATCAGGCTGCAGCACGGCAAACCCTGCCAAGAGGCGGCCAGAACAAAAGTACAGCATGTTGTACTTTTGTTCTGGCCGCTTCTCGGCAGGGTTTGCCAAGCTGCAGCCGGATCTGTGGCCCACCCCCATTACAGTGAATGGGGCCGGAGCGTAGTTCCGGCCCCACACGTGCACCTGCTGCAGCACAGATCTGGCGGGCTGTTCACCCACGGAACAACCTGCCAGAGTCCCCTGCCACAGGTGTGAAACTAGCCTTAGGCTACTTTCACACTTGCGTTGTAAGGGTCCGTTTGTGAGTCCGTCACAGGCTCTCATAAATGGTCCAAAACTGATCAGTTTTGTCCTAATGCATTCTGAATGGAAAAGGATCTGTTCAGAATGCATCAGGTTTGCTTCAGTTCAGTCTCCATTCTGTTTTGGAGGCGGACACTAAAACGCTGCTTGCTGTGTTTTGGTGTCCACATGAAGAAACTGATCCAAACTGGCTATTTAAAAGATAATACAGCCGGATCCATTCAGAATGGATGCAGACGGTTGTATTATCATGATGGATCCAGCAAAAACCTGGTGTGAAAGTAGCCTTATTTACATTGTCAGTGCTGGGGTCACTGTAGGGTGCAGTGTTACTAATGAGGGAATTACTACTGGTAGGACTATTACTATGGGGGCACTATTATTTCTCCAGGATAGTATTTGGAGGTTTTGGGGGGCACAGCGAGCAGCAGGATAAGGCTGTGGGGACTCCAGGTTGGGGGATGATGATAGAAATGTAATGAAGCTAAGATGTCTGTGTCACACTCTGCAGAGACGAGGCTGAGAGAAGTTGTGCGGGCCAAATGGAGAAGATGATGACAGAGAAGATCTGCATCAGAGGAGACGTCACCTGGAGGCCCTGGATGTGAGGTATGTTCTCCAGTTGGGATGAGGGTCGACATAGAGAACTGGGCCATATTCATTGGGGCTTGGGCCCCGGATCTTTTGAGACCCTAGCAACGCCCCTGATGTTAGAACATGATCTCACTGGCTGCACATGATGACATCACCACGCGCGGTGCGTGATCACTTGGTGACATCTCCACACCCGCCTTGGTTTTCATCAACCAAGACGGAGCAGGCGTCCTCTCCGCCATCAAGTGAACAAGGTGAGTATAATTTTTTTTTTCAGCCACCATTTTAGGAAACATTTTACCACAAGGTGCAAGGAGATTCGAATTAACTACGAATTTATTTCCTGAACATCGGATTATTTTCTACTTCGGATGCTTCGATTCGCTCAACACTACTCATCAGTACATCCGCAGACACAGGATACGTTCTGGTATCCTGTGCTTCTGAAAATGCAGACTATATCCTGAGGTAAACAGCAGCTTGTATTCTGCTGACAGATTACCACATTTATCAGAACACTTCACAATGGAAATAAAGACACAGACACAAAGATGTAAGAGAGGGGCAAAAATAACATTTTATTTATAGTTATAGGAGGGGGGATTTTTATGAAGGGGTATTTTAGGGCTGAGTTGATCCTGAGGAAGGCGAAAACCCCATAAGAGGAAAGAGCCAATTGTCCTCAAGGGGGAAAAATTCCTTCCCGACCCCAAATATGGCGATCAGAATGAATCCCAGGATCAAAGCCGTTATCTATTCTATCTGATTCCTATAGATATGATATTAATATAAATTTGTATTCTATAAATCTATTTAAATCTATCTATTTTTATTCCTACTTACTGTACCTTATATTTATTTGTGAAATGTAAAATGTATTAAACTAAATCTATTTGTAGACTGTTGATCCTGAGGAAGGCGAAAACCCCCTTGAGGAAAGAGCCAATTGTCCTCAAGGTGGAAAAATTCCTTCCTGACCCCAAATATGGCGATCAGAACAAGTGCCGGGATCAAAAGTCACTACCTAACCTAGTATAAAGATTTTTTTTTTTATATTTTTCAATATTTTTAATGATCTAATATTAGAATACCTTACATTGTATAATAATAAAGCTAAACCTATGTTATTTTTTTTAAAATCCTTTTCTATTTAATCTATATTTTTAATATAAATTTATATGTGAAATGTAAAGTGTATTAAGCTAAACTTAGTAGACTGTTGATCCAGAGGAAGGCGAAAACCCCCTTGAGGAATGAGCCAATTATCCTCTTTTTAATGGGGGAAAAATTCCTTCCCGACCCCAAATATGGCGATCAGAAAAAATCCCAGGATCAAAAGTCACTATCTAACCTAGTATAAAGAAACATTTTTATAAATATTTTTTTTATATTTTTACTAATCGCTTTACATCTTATAAAACTAAAGCTACACCTATTTTTTTATTTTAAAAATCTATTTTTATTTTTACTTACCATATAGTAATGTGTGAAATGTAAAGTGTATTACACTTAACCTACTTATAGACTGTTGATCCTGAGGAAGGCAAAAACCCCCTTAAGAAATAAGCCAATCGTCCTCAAGGGGGAAAAATTCCTTCCCAACCCCAAATATGGCGATCAGAACAAGTCCCAGGATCAAAAGTCACTACCTAACCTAGTATAAAGAAACATTTTTTAGTTTTTTATGTTTTTACTAATCTAGTATCTGTATGTTGCATTACATTTTATAAAAGTAAAGCTAGACCTATTTTTTATTTTATTTTATGAGTCTATTTTTATTCATATTTACTGCATATTTTTACTATCTATTTATGTGTGAATTATAAAATGTACTAACTCAGCCTATTTATAGACTGTTGATCCAGGGGAAGGCGAAAACCCCCTTGAGGAATGAGCCAATTATCCTCTTTTTAAGGGGGGAAAAATTCCTTCCCGACCCCAAATATGGCGATCAGAAAAATCCCAGGATCAAAAGTCACTGCCTAACCTGCCTAAAGTAGAATAACATAAAAATAGCATAAAAATGTTTACTTAATGTTTATTTTTACTAATCTAATATTTGTGTGTTACCTTACATTTTATGAAACTACAGTTATACCTATTTTCATTTTTTTTTTAAATTATGCTAATTATGTATAAGATCTATCACACTAAACCTATTTAAGGCTGAGATGATCCTGAGGAAGGCAAAAACCTCCTTGAGGAATGAGCCAATTGTCCTCAAGTGGGAAAAATTCCTTCCCGACCCCAAATATGGCGATCAGAACAAGTCCCAGGATCATAGCCGTTATCTATATCTATTAGTCCTATCTGTCTATATGTCAGTGTGTCTATATGTGTATCTATGTGTATATACTTATATTTATGTGGCTACACTTACATCTATGTGTCTATACGTGTATCTATGTGTCTATATGTGTACCTATGTGTATATACTTATATCTATATCTCTACATTTACATCTATCTATATGTGTGTAGTGTGATGTGTGTGATGCATGTTAAGCCTCATTCACACGTCAGTGTTCCGTCAGTGATTTCCATCAGTGATTTTGAGCCAAAACCAGGTGCAGCTCTAAACACAGAACACAGTGCAGATCTTTCCCTTATACCTTATATCTGTGGAGGCTTCACTCCTGATTTTGGCTCACAATCACTGATAGAAATCACTGACCTAAACACTGACCTATGAATGAGGCATTACTTACCAGGCCTGTGCTTAGATGTTATAAGAAATCGGTGAGTTCAAAGATAACAGCCGCTCTGGTAAGATCACTGCTATCTGCCTCAGGGCTACAATATGCGGCTATTATTCCTGAACTCACCGGATGCCAGATGGAGTCAAGCACAGGCCACTCCTGGGGAGTAGAGGGTCTTCAGGAGGTTTGGTGATGTCTGATGCCGGCCAGATATTGGAGGATGCCGAGTCAAGGTCCTGGGCAAAAACATGATGGAAAATGAGCAGCAATAAGAAGGTAGAGAGAGGATGTTGTAGGCAAGCCGAGGTCTTCTGCAGCAGCAGAGACGTGGGGCAGGAGGCACAAAGCTCTGGGCAGGAGGCGCGGGAAATCCTGCAGGACATAACAGAGGTGTTAGTTTTATCTATAGTGGATGTAGACAAGTGACCTACAGTAACATGATGACTTATCCTCATCAGATTTCTACCTGATATAGTAAAGTGTAAAATTATGCAGATCTCCCAAAATATATCTTTAGGGCTTATTCAGACGACCGTGTGAATGAGTTCATATCCATTCCGCAATTTTGCAGAATGGGTGCAGACCTATTCATTTCAACAGGGCTGCAAAAGATGCGGACAGCACACCATGTGCTATCTGCATCCGTAGTCCTGTCCCGCGGCCCCGAAAAAAGTTAGAGCAAATCTATGACAGTGCTGGCCATGTGTGGTCCACAAACTGCACAACGGACACAGCTGGTATCCATGTTTTGTAGATCCGCAATATGCAGCCTGCAAAACACTATTGCCGTCTGAATGAGCCCTTACTATGAGTCCATACTAGGACTTTTGCAAATGTGGGAGCCATAATGGAGGCCATATTAGTTCTCCAGCAGATTTACTAAAAACAGCTGTAACTTAGGAGAGGATGACTTGAAGCTAATATTATTTTTTAAGAAATGTTCTTTATAACCTTTCCAAGGTATGTGAAATGTATGTATAATGTATAATGGTAAGTGTCCAGTGTATATAGGTATGTACGGATATGTGCAGGGGAGCTCACCAGATGGTCGTGGATCTCTTCACAGTTTGGACCTTTTCACCATCCTAAGAAGAAGCAGAGACATAGTGATTGTCCGAACCAATTGGAGTAAATGACATACAGGATGGACCAGAAGAAGACAGCAGTGGGATCATCATTATTACATGGAAGCACTAATACTGACCTGGACCTGGTCTTCCACCAGCTGGATTACTACGACGTCACCTCTATTATATATATTTGCCAGTACAGGGAGTAACATATTGATGAGTAACATCTCTACTATGTCATTAGTGTAGGTGACATGGAGCAGTATTATTATAGGACCTCATGTTCTGTCTGATACCAGGTCCACAAAAACAATGATGATCACAGAGGTGAGACTGATAACATCATCAGTAGAGGAGGGGGATCTTACCGGGCCAAGCTTGGTGACATGTAGGAGAATCCGGCCACGGGGTGAAGGGGTGTGGTATCCTCCGGCCACGGCAGATGTTTGTTCTCCAGAGCTGCCCTGAATGGTACACATGGCGGCTGTGCTCTCCTCTCCTCCAGTTCCTCCCAGACGATGGTGTTAAAGAATGGATGGTCTCTGATGTTCTTATACACACCCAGCCGACCTTTAGGGTTTTTTACGCAGCAGTTTTTTCAAAAGGTGTTGCACATCAGCGTCCAGCCAAGACGGGATGTTTGCCTTGGCTGTGGTGATGGATCTGTACACCTCTTCACTGATGGAGCCATAGTAAAATGGGGAGCATCCTGATGACATCCTGGACACTACAATCCCCAGGCTCCACCAGTCAACTGCTGTGTCATACTCCAATCCGGCAATCACCTCAGGGGCCATATACACATCTGTGCCCGTCACTCCACTGGTTTACTGGAAGAGGTGATGCCGTCTTGGGCAAGACCCAGGTCAATGATGCGGATGTGTCCATCTCTGTCCAGCATGATGTTATCTGGCTTTATGTCTCTAAAATAAGGTGACACATGAAGAAAAGAGAATGGTGAATCTGTCCAGTGAGACAGTGACATAGGAGACATGGGACATCAGGACTCTAGGAAAGCTGGGTGCATTACTTCCACCATTACAGGGAAATAGGGAGATGTGGGGAAGTTCTTCTTACCGGTGGACGATGTTGTGTCCATGGAGGAACTGGAGGCCGCACACAATCTCTGCTGTGTAGAATCTGATGGAGAGAACAGGGTGTAGTGTCAATGACATGAAATCCTTCTCTAGCAATTCCCTAATATTATGTTACTACCATATTGTCTGTCACCACCAGCAGAGCGGAGGCGCTGTTTATGACGGCCTGTTTTCCCTCCATTCTCTGCATTCATCTCAGTCTGACCTGTCATGTCTCATTTTATTTTCCATCCTTCAGTCACTTTCTTTTCAGTATTTTCCTCTCTGTCTCCTGATCGGTCATTTACTCACCTGACATTGTTGATGTTTAAGTAGCCACACAGATCGATTAAATCCTCCAGGCTGCCGCCGGACAGATACTCGGTGACGAAATAGGCTCGCTCCTGTGTCTGATGTGTGGCATAGAGATGGCACAGGAACGGGCAGGCTCGGGCCACCAGGAGTATCCGCCGCTCTCTCATTAAACTTGCTGCATTGTCCCCTCTTTTGTTGATAATCTTAATGGCCATGTAGATGTTTCGGCGGGGAACTGATGCCAGGACCACCTGAGGAAGATAAATGGAAGTGGTCACAGGTGAATTCTTCTGCATTTATTACATGAGAGTTTTATCTCCTGTGTCTTCTGGCTATTCAGCTTAGTAAGAGGTGTGAGGGAAGTGGTCATCAGTCAGGTAACATCCAGACCTTACAGCTGTACAAAAGTAAGTCTATACAGATATGGGTCACCAATCATGGGACCCTAATGTTACCACATCAAAAAAGGTATACACAGGGGCATACATAGAAATCATTGGGCCCCATAGCAAGAATATGAATGGGGCCCCTAACCCTGCCCACTACCCCGGCCCTGGCTCCTCCCATGCCACACCCCCATTTGCCAATAAAGAAATGTATACATGAGCTACTGATTTATTTTTTTACATTAGACGTTAGCCACAAGGATGAATTATACTGTATACTATACAGCATGGTGTACGGATTATACTGTATATTATACAGCATGGTGTACGGATTATACTGTATACTATACAGCATGGTGTACGGATTATACTGTATATTATACAGTATGGTGTAGGGATTGTACTGTGTATTATACAGCATGGTGTATGGATTATACTGTATACTATACAGCATGGTGTACGGATTATACTGTATACTATACAGCATGGTGTACGGATTATACTGTATATTATACAGCATGGTGTACAGATTATACTGTATACTATACAGCATGGTGTAGGGATTATACTGTATATTATACAGCATGTTGTACGGATTATACTGTATATTATACAGCATGGTGTACGGATTATACTCTATACTATACAGCATAGTGTAGGGATTATACAGTAAATTATACAGCATGGTGTACGGATTATACTGTGTATTATACAGCATGGTGTACGGATTACACTGTATATTATACAGCATGGTGTATGGATTATCCTGTATACTATACAGCATGGTGTATGGATTATACTGTATACTATACAGCATGGTGTACGGATTATACTGTATATTATACAGCATGGTGTACGGATTATACTATATATTATACAGCATGGTGTATGGATTATACTGTACATTGTATAGCATGGTACAGGTATTATAATATATACTGTACAATAAATGCATGGCGGTTACACCATGCCTGACAATATAACCCCTGTGCCACGCTGTACAATATACAGTATATACACAGTAGAGGTATAATGTATATTGTCTGGCACAGTGTATGCATATACCCACATACATACACACACATACATACACACACATACATACATACACAATTACATACACACCCATACATACATACACACACATAACACAGAAAAACTTACAGTTACTTGCCCCTTGTCCTGACGCCACTCTGGATGGGACTGGGCCTTGGTCTTCTTCTTTCCCCTCTTTTGCCGCGCTGCACAGGTCCTTCCCTGTCCAGTAGCAGCAGTGCGGCATGAGGGAGGAGGCGGGGCCAGCTGGGAGCGTACAGGAACGTCCGGGTTGCGGAGGTGAGCAGAGGTGAGCGGGCCAGGAGAGCCCCGGAGCGCAGGGATGGGACGCATTCTAATGATGCAGAGTAGGGGGCGAGGCCTCCCATGCGCTCTGGGCCCCCCCTGTGCCATGGGCGCCATAGCAGTGGCGTGGTCTGCCTCTATGGGCGGTACGCCACTGGGTATACACAAAGTGCACACGTTCGGGATTTATCTGCGGACAAACCGCACTGAAATCGGCAGGTGTTCGCAGGGAAATCCATGCGGTCAATCCGCATCAATTGGTGCGGATTTTCATGCAGATTTGACCGTCCCCTTTGAAGTGAATAGAGAAAATCCAGACACACAGTACCGTAGGTCAAAATCCGTGCTTAAAAAATCTACATTGTGTGCATGAGAAATTCAAATTCTATTAGAATACAATGTACAAGACATACGGTGCAGATTTTCCGCACGTAAATCCATACGCAATCCTGATCGTGTGCTTTTTTCCTGTGCGGATTTTGACCTACGGTTTGGATTTTAAAATCAGGATTTTCTCCATTCACTTCAACGGGAAGTCCGCATACAAATCTGCACCAATTGATGCTGATTGACAGCACGGATTTCCCTGTGAACACCTGTGGATTTCAATGCGTATTGTCTGGACATAAATCCTGAACGTGTGCTTCTAATATATAAAGCTGAGTGTATGTATGTATGTGTGTGTGTATGTCCACTAAAGGAATCCGCACCGTCGCAGCTACAATCACGAAATTTCACTCCAGGTTTCCATAACAATGCAGCCAGTTCTTCACTGCTGTAGGTCTGCTTTAAAGGGGCAGAGTGCTCTGGATGACATTGTTAGAGGGGTATTCCAGTTACCATAAATATAACTTATGTTTTAGACTAATTCATCATCAATCATTACCTCATTTAATGCAAATTTCACATATTTACTGTTCAGTAGTAATAAAAGATGTTTTCTTCCACTGCTACCCACTGTGTTTCCTCATAAATTACAATGGCATCGACCTCTAATTCAGGCCACCCTCAAAAGAAGGATTTAAAACCCCGCTCCCAGATCCATCTAAACCATGCCCCCTCCCACTCCGCAGTCGACAGGGATTGAAAAAATGAAGGTAAAAATCAACTTCTGTCAGCTGCAGGGGTGGGAGGGAGGGTGACTTTCTCCCTGCAGCTCATGCTCAGACTGCACAGTGCTGCTGAGAGTGAGCTGTTCAAAGGACATCCCTGTGTCTGTTCAGGCCCTCCGCCGGACAGAGGACAGGGAGTCTTAAAGCCGGACCGACCGGGTTAAAACTGGAACTCTGGCCACCCTAGGGGCAGGCTGCTGTTAGGGTGGCCAGATGTCCGGTTTTAGGCCGGACAGTCCAGTTTTCTGTCTCCCTGTCCTCCGTCTGGCTCAGTGCCTGGACGGACGCCGGGATGTCCACCCTTTCAGTAGCTCATGCTCAGATAGCAGCATTGTGCTGTCTGAGTGTGAGCTTTAGCAACTGACTGAGGCTTCTCTCACCCCAAGTCAGTCACTAGAGCCCGCAGACATGGCTCCCTGTGGCTAACTGAGGGGGAGAGAAGCACCGGGCTGTTCTTAGCTCACCTTCAGGTCAGGAACTTTTTCTTGTCCTCCATGTCTTCACAGAGCCGGAGTGTGTGGCTTCATGTTTAGCGGTGTGGCTTCACGGGGACTTGGGGCGTGGCTTCGCGTTTTGGGACGTGCCGGTGAGGTCCGGATTTCTGGGGTGAAGCCAGTGGCCACCCTAGCTGCTGTGGAGGTTACATTTAAAGGGGAGGGAGCTTTGGATATTACTGTTAAGGGGGCAGGCTGCAGTGGAGGTCACTGTTAACAGGTGGGTACTGTGGAGGTCACTGTTAAGGGAGGAAGGGACTCTGGAGGCCACTATTAAAGGGGCAGCGGGGTAATGTGAGATCACTGTTAAGGGAGCGGGGTACTGTGACAGTCACTGTTAAAGGAGCAGTCGCTGTGGAGGTTTCTGTCAAGGGGGTCAGGAATGGTGGAGGTCAGTTAAGGGCACTGTAACCTATGGTCAATGTTAAGGGGTGGGTGCTGTAGAGGTCACTGTTAAGGGAGCAGGCCCCTGCAGAGGTCACTGTCAAGGGGGTGAGGTGCTGTGAAACTCACTGTTAAAGGGTCCTTCTGATAGTTTACCATAAAGGGGAAACTATTTTAGCTACATTTTAATATTTAATCCAATTTGTTTAAAAAACATCACACAATAACCACATAAGATGTGAAAAAGGAACATTGAGCATTAATCCCCATTACCAGTAATTTAAAAGGACTATGATGTAATTGCAACCAAACTATAACATCCTGTATTTCCTTATAGCAGGCCCTTCAGTAAGAACGACTGTTCAGTTTTGGAATTCACAGAATGAAAGGGTCTTTTGGAAGACCCTCACTGCGCCAAACATTGGGGTATCCTTACCCTGTTACTATCTGCACTGGATATCCTGCCCTAAGTAAGTGAACCATGGAGTTCCTACTCTGACAAGAACGACCCTGTCCAAACCCCGACCCTTGTATTGTACTAGGAAACCCTGCAATTCCCTCACAGGGGGTTAGAATAGTCGGTCACACAGTGAATGATCCCTATGCCTTTCATCTGTGGAGGAAATGAGTGAGCGGACATAGGTGGTGTCTGTTCTTGGGAAGGTTCTGGGGATTTTTCTTTTAGCATATCACATAGGAATAACTAGAGGACATTGTAGATAGAGGTGGTAATGTTACTGGAGGGTCTCAGCACTAGAGATAGACAGGACTGAACATACTGTAGGAGCAGAGAACTTTCTGGAATGCCTGTCACTCATCCCAAAGTAGAAATGTACAGTTAGCCTCTTAGGAGTGTGAAATGGCTGATAACAGAAGATAATAGACTTTATCTAGCTGCACAGGAGATTGAAATCATGTAGAATTAGGATAACTGTCCCTATAGCAGGAAATAAGAAGTTATAAAACTTACTACACCAAATCCGCCTCTACCCAGCACCCGATGGATGTTGAATCGAGTGAAGTTTAATTCGGGGTAGGGACTGGGTGCTCCAGGGTCCTGGCTGCTGCTGGCTCTTGGCTCCTCATCCTCCAGTACTCTGGCCTTCTCTCCTCTCCTCTTCTTAATCTCCTTGGATCCGCTCTTGTGGTCCTCTTCCCTCTTCCTCTTGTCATCTTCTCTCTTCTTTTCTTCTCTCTTCTTCCTCTTCATCTCCTTGGAGCTCTCGCTGTCCTTCTCCCTCTTCCTCTTCTTTTCTTCTCTCTCCTCGTCGTCTCCTCTGTGTCCAGTGGACGCCATTCTCTCTTCTCCTGTCGGGTTCAGTCCAGTCGCTGCCGCTGACAGTTGAAAATGAACGGCAGTTGGTCGTGTGCAGGTGTCATGAGGTCAGAGGTCATGGAAGCCTCAGGTGGCACCTGCCTGCCAGTGGTCCATGGACCTGCTCTGCCATCTACACTGTGATATGGGCATCAGGAGTGGTGGTGTAGTGTCCAGAGTAATGGAGACATTCATGGCGGCATCTTCTAGTGCTGTATTATTAGGAGATGGGGACAGGGGATGGGACCTTTATATCTGGGGTGGCAGTGGTGCCCGTAGTTCCTCAGAAATTCTGCAGTTTTGTGGAAATTCACATGAACCCGGTGGATAAATAAACCATAAATTGTGCTTGCTGCTAATGTCAGGAATAATAAAGCCTTGTTGGGATAATTCTGGGTGTACAGGGAGGAGAAGACCTCGTGGAAAAGAGGAATTGGGTGAAGTAGTCTTCTGTGGAGATTACATAGGAATTCACCACAATGATGATTTATTCTGAGGTGGGAAATGTTAGAAAGGCTTCATTTAGGGTTAATTTTTGGGTTGATCCTAGTTTTAGTATCTGGCCATGGTTTGTGTGATTGTTGGGGGGGGGGGGGTTACATTTTCCATTATGGATGAATGAGGGTTTTCTCTACAAGTCATTGCCAGGTGTATGAATCACTTGTTTAACTAATTTCCAGTAAGTTATATGGGCAAATGTCATCTTATTCATTATTATTCTGACTGGCAGTGATAGTAGGAATTATAGAGGAACACAAAGGCTGTGTGGTGCACATAAAATTTGTAGCTCTACTATATCCACTCTGATGGTTCCCTGGTCTCCACCTTTCTCAGTTTACTCCGCTGCACCGATGACATTTTTTCTTCACATGTGACTGATGTGGCTCCATATGAAGAGGGTTTTCCTCCTGAGACAACCCCCATAATCCTCTTCAGTAATATGTCAGCATTGTAATAAAGTGTACACAATACATTTTGGCACATGCGCACTACACTTCTCTTTAAAAGAGGAACAGGATTATATAATCTGCAGGCACCGAAATTCTGGTGTAAAGGTCACATGATGAGATTACAGGACCAGACGAGAGCAGTTCTCAGAAGCCTGACCCTGTCAATCACAAAGTGTGGGAGGGGCTTAGAGACAAGAGGGAAGGAACAAGGGTGCACCAAGGGATAGGCCCCGCCCTCAGTGTTCTGAACAACTGATCTGCATATGTGTTCTGTTTAATCTTTCTACTAATTGAAGCAGCGGTTTATCATACGAAAGTTGGCAAGTTCAATGTCTCCACTAGCACTACCTGACATTAAGCTTAGATTAATTAGTAAAATAAGGTGACAGAGAGAGCGGCACACATCCACAGCCACTTCTCATTAATTCTCCTTCTGAATTGGGCGTCCAGTGGCCCCTCGACCAGTGACGTCTGAGACCCTCAATCTACACAGAGGTGGGTTCCAGAGGTGCAACATTAATTAGACATTTATAGCAGGGTGGGTTCCAGAGGTCCCGCATTAATTAGACATTTATAGCAGATATGTCATTAATGTCTAAACTGGCAATAAATCTTTCAACATAACGTATTTTTCAGACTATACAATGCACTAGACCAAAAGATGCACCCCAGGTTAAGACAATAGGAAATTTTAATGAAGTGAGGGGTCAAGGTCTCTAATTTGGGTGTGGCATAGAGGGGTTAATAGTTGGTCAGCTCCTTTCACCTTAGTGGATTGTTGAACAAAACAAACAGCAATGATACATGGCCATCTCATTAAATATACCTATCAAAGTCTGTGTGTCAAATGTCCTACAGTGTGGAAAAAAAGTATTTAGTCAGCCACCAATTGTGCAAGTTCTCCCACTTAAAAAAGATGAGAGAGGCCTGTAATTGACATCATAGGTAGACCTCAAACTATGAGAGACAAAATGAGAAAACAAATCCAGAAAATCACATTGTCTGATTTTTAAAGAATTTATTTGCAAATTATGGTGGAAAATAAGTATTTGGTCAATAACAAAAGTTCATCTCAATACTTTGTTATATATCCTTTGTTGGCAATGACAGAGGTCAAACGTTTTCTGTAAGTCTTCACA
>ONZH01027034.1:0-47574 GCA_900303285.1 Rhinella marina | reverse complement strand
GGCCTCCACATAATTTTTTAATACGTCTCACCTCTTGGGCCTCCACAAAATTGTTAACAGGTCTCACCTCTTGGGCCTCCACATAATTTTTAACGGGTCTCCCCTCTTGGGCCTCCACATAATTTTTAATACGTCTCACCTCTTGGGCCTCCACAAAATCTTTAACAGGTTCCCCTCTTGGGCCTCCACATAATTTTTTAATACGTCTCACCTCTTGGGCCTCACAAATCTTTAACAAGGTCTCACCTCTTGGGCCTCCACATAATTTTTAAGAGGTCTCACCTCTTGGGCCTCCACAAAATGTTTAAGAGGTCTCACCTCTTGGGCCTCCACAAAATGTTTAAGAGGTCTCACCTCTTGGGCCTCCACATAATTTTTAAGAGGTCTCACCTCTTGGGCCTCCACATAATTTTTAAGAGGTCTCACCTCTTGGGCCTCCACAAAATCTTTAAACAGGTCTCCCCTCTTGGCCTCCACATAATTTTTAATTACGTCTCACCTCTTGGGCCTCCACAAAATCTTTAACAGGTCTCACCTCTTGGGCCTCCACATAATTTTTAAGAGGTCTCACCTCTTGGCCTCCACATAATTTTTAAGAGGTCTCACCTCTTGGGCCTCCACATAATTTTTAAGAGGTCTCACCTTTTGGGCCTCCACATAATTTTTTAACGGGTCTCCCTCTTGGGCCTCCACATAATTTTTAATACGTCTCACCTCTTGGGCCTCCACAAAATGTTTAACAGGTCTCACCTCTTGGGCCTCCACATAATTTTAAGAGGTCTCACCTCTTGGGCCTCCACATAATTTTTAAGAGGTGTCACCTCTTGGGCCGCCACAAAATTTTCCATGAGCCTCTGGCCAGCCCACGGCCTCTTCCTGCCTTTTGCGGTCCTACGCATCCCTCAACATCCCCACTGCTTTACCTGCTAGACATGACACTGGGCCAGGGTCGGGTCACTGACATCTCAAGCGCCAACAATTTGGGCATTTTAAGGCTTCTGCATGTGTTTGAGTTGTTTTTACATTTTAAAGAAGACATGTCTGACCACATCTCACACACACAATGACAATTAGGGGTGGGGTCTATTTGCTTTCCCCTTTGCTTATGCCATCTGTGGTTGTCATAGGCAACGTGATTTTAAGGGGTGCAGAATTTTATCTTCTTTTTTGTCTAGTTTGGCTTGGGGTCCATGGCAATGTAGAGGAAAGAAGGTTTCCTTGTATGGTCTCACTTTACAGAGAGGTTAGATTGTGTTTGGAGTGTATTGTTGAGAGGCTGTGATAGTGGCGTAATAGTGCGACTTGGGCGCGTTATATGCACCCAGACATGCTTCCCCTGCTGTCCCAGTTGCATTCCAGCAGTGTTGGCATCCTTTTCTGAGGTTTCAGGGTGGACTTGGTGACCTCCAAGTGGTCGAATTGAGATTTCCAAGTGGCGAGCATTTTTTTCCCATAGACTTTAATGGGATTCGATATCCGGTCGAATAGTCGAATTTCGCAGTCTATTCGAATCGAATTTCGAACTTTCGAATATTTCACTACTCGCTCATCTCTAATGTTTATTAAAAGAAATCTGTGACCAGTGACCTTCTTATCAAACTGTTTGCATAGACACATAGCTGTGGTTCACCTGACTAAAACGCAGTTTTTCTTTTGTTGATCTGAGGCTCAATTCTTGGTTTTGATCCCTTTCTGTACTTTGCCATTGTCTGGCCCTGTCAATCAAAGCAGGGGGGGAAGGGGTTGGTGGCCACAGAAAGGAGCGGAACTTGGGTGCAATAGGAGCAATGGTGATGCTCTCATTGCCCCAAATGCCTAATTTGCAAATTAAGAAAAAGTATCTTAACTTGGTAATGGAGCCACAGATCAACAAAACAAAAACAGTTTTTATTTTAAGTGCCTAGAAAACTACCGTATTTTACGCTTTATAAGACGCACTTATTGCCCCCAAAAGTAGGGGCGAAATGCTAGTAAATGCTATTATGGAAGCCATTATGGAAGCGCTCACTAGTATGTAATAGGTGCCGGGAGCGGGGAAACATACTTACCCTCCTGCGCTGCGGCTCTGCTCCGGGTCCAGCTCTCCTCTGTCTTCTCCTGCCAGTGCTGCACTGTTCTGACCACGTACAGCGTCAGGACGTACAGTAGTGCACGCACTCTGACCTGACGCTGCACGCAGTCAGGTGACAGTGCAGCGTCGGCAGGAGAAGACGTGGGAGCGCCAGACCCGGAGCGGAGCCGTGGTGCAGGAGAGGTTTTTTATTTTATTCTTATGGGGCTGATGGGCTGATCTGAGGTATAATGGGGGCACAGTGGGCTGATCTGAGGTCTGATGGGGGCACAGTGGGCTGATCTGAGGGCTGATGGGGCACAGTGGGCTGATATGGGGGCACAGTGGGCTGATCTGAGGTCTGATGGGGCAGAGTGGGTTTGATATGGGGGCAGAGTGGGCTGATCTGAGGTCTGATGGGGGCACAGTGGGCTGATATGGGAGCTGAGTGGGCTGATCTGAGGTCTGATGGGGCAGAGTGGGCTGATATGGGGGCACAGTGGGCGGATATGAAGGCTGGTTGGGCTGATCTGAGGTCTGATGGGGGATGAGTGGGCTGATAAGGGGGCTGAGTGGGCTGATTTGAGGTCTGATGGGGGCTGAGTAGGCTGATCTGAGGTCTGATGGGGGTCTGAAAGGGCTGATATGAGGTCTGATTGGGGTCTGACATGGAGGGCTGATATGGGGGTCTGATATGACATCCTGAAATTTATGGGGGGTCTGATATGAGGTCTGATGAAAAATATTTTTTTTCTTATTTTCCTACTCTAAAATCTGGGGTGCGTCTTATCATCAGGTGCATCTTATAAAGTGAAAAATATTGTATGTATCTCCTATTTAAAAATCTGTTGCCTACTAGCCTTTTTTAATATTACAATTTGTAAATGTCTGTACTCTCTGCTTAAATGTAACCACTAAAGGGAATGTACCATCAGAAAATTACAATATTTAAATCAGGAGACTGTTATAATCTATGACAGTACGCTGTCAATCGACTCCCAATCATTACAGTTATTTAATATGTGATACATTCCAAGAAGGGACTTTTATTACTATTCTTTTGGCATCCCAGTTGCAAGACTTTCTATAATAATGGAATATGGCCCCCCTGCACCTAGTTTCTCAGAGTGCATGTGTCAATCACTCTAGTGCAACGCTGAACATGTACAATGCCTCAGATTTCTGAAGAAGTGGAAGAAATTGTACAGGTGCTTCAAATATTTGGCAATCATTCTGAACACCATATTTCTCAATGTATTTACACCAGAAAACTGGCAAAAATACATTGATAAATCATCTGCTTCTCTTGTAAGCTAACTGGCTTCCTGCAGCCACCACTAGGGGGAGCTCAATGGATAGAACTTAATACAAGTACTATGGAAGCTGTATTAATTTCTTTGAGTTAAGAGAAGAACAAGTTCCATGCCAGCCTCACTTCCCCTGGGCCCCACAGCAGTCCCGTGGTTTGTCTCTATTGCAGGTTTGCCACTGACTGTTAGTTACTAGTCTTAAAACCACAGTTATGGCAATCATCTCAAGTCTGTCAACACTATCCTTAGTGTCTTTCAGAACAGTTCAGTGTGCAGCTCTGTTCTTGCTGTCAAAAATGTCAGAAACATGACCCCATTCAAATCAATGGGACATGACAGCATCTATTTGCATATGAAAATGTATCAGTCACATCGGTCATGACTCAGTTAAAAATGGAAGCCATGATATCAGTGTGAACAGAGTCTAATTTTAATTACCAAAGGGCATATTACACAGAAACATCTAAGAAAAATACAACTGCTAAGAAAAAAAATTAAATTGTACTAACTTCCTGATTACCTTTACTGTCCTACAAATTTCATTAAGGAGTCCGATTTCACATGATACAAATTCAGAACAATATTGTACCTTGTTAGGAAAACCCTTGACAGGTTGCAACTGACATGACAACCACTGGGTGGCCACATGTGGACATGTGTAGCATAAAGAACTCAACACAAAGCATTGTAAAGTCATGTGTTTTTGTTTTTTTTCAAAGCTGGTAATCTCTTGACACTCTTGCCATTTCTCTGAATATGTTGGGCCAAGAAGAAAGCTAAGGAGAAACACATCTGTATGTTGTGATCATTATATTCAGCACAATTTGCCATCTCATAGACTTATCCTGGACTAAATGGTATAGAACAGGCTACTTACTCTTCTGTAACCATCTTTTGGATCAAATCCATTTGATTCTTATATTAAATAGGTGACAATTACACCAGGAGAACTTTGAAGTCTCTCACTTATCTGGATAATGCCAGACAATGTTACGGGGAGCCAGATCTCTTCCTCATGTGAACATTATGTTACCTGAAAAACATCTTTACTACTAACTACAGCTAGGATGTAAAATTGTCTATATGCTTACCAAATAATAAATGCTTAGTTTGTAGCAACCAGTTGAAAATGCAATAAAATGGCAAATAAAAGAACAATAGAATTCAGGCACTGCAAAAAAACTGTGGCCAAGGTAACAGCTGCTTGTAGAAGTTGCCAGCAGAGGGCTAATGTAGTGAGTTTCAGCTAAGGGATACGTTTGGGGACTGTTTGTATTGCCAACTAAGTGCCAATATTAGTAAAAATGCTATAATATTAATACCACAATTCAGCCACATCAGAGAATGCTGTGTCCTGTTAGTCTTGGGGGAGGGAGACTCTTTGCCTACAAGTCCCTAGATAAGGCTGCATTCACATGGCCGAGTGCGGTGCGTTAAATGTGGTCCGTGTGGTGGTCACATTTCCCAGGCCAACAACATCTCTGATGTTTGAGTTCCAGCCCAAATGTGGGTCTAATGTCCCATGCTGAAATGGTACTGTGAGCAGGACTGGCTTTAGGGGTGTGATACCAGGGTGCATCATTCCCCTGCTAGGATGGGGGCCCACAGCAGATGGACTTGCTACAGACAACAGTGAACAGGAAACTGATGGGCAGCTGCTGGAATCACTCTCCTGACAGTCTGTTCAGTGTTGCTGTGCACTACACACAAGCCGTTCAGCTTCAGGCTCTCAGCCGTTTGCATTGTCCTTACCTGTGCTCATCTCTCCAGGTATCTACCACTAAGCAGAGGACTGAGGAGTGGGGGTGTCTACATTATCTTAGAAGCTCATACAATTGTAGGCATAATTCTGCTAGTATTCATAGCCAGTAGGAGGCTGCAGGACCTTTATTGATATCACAGTCACTTGACCAAGGTTCTTCAGCCAAGCGCTGTAGAGGAGGAGGGCTAAACTGTGTTTAAATAGAGTACTGTAAAGTAAAGCCCCTGTGTGTTTGAATAAGGTAAGCATGGCTATGTAGTGTACACCACACACTACACAGCCAAACTTAAAGGCTATGTTCACCTTTGGGGGCAATTTTTTTTAATTATTATTGCACTGTACTCATTTTGAGCTAAAAGCATTTTTTTTAAATTGGTCCTTATTAGATATGAGCGAACGTGCTCGTAACGAGCACTGTAGCGCTCGGCTCCCCTGCGCTTGCATGGGCGCAGGCATCAGCTTCCGTCGGGTGAGGAGGACGGAAGCGGATGCCTGCGCCCATGCCAGCGCAGGGGACCAAGCGCTACAGTGCTCGTTACAAGCACGTTCGCTCATCTCTAGTCTTTATTAAAAATATGGCATCCTTTTTTTCTGTACAGAGCTGACATGCTCTAGTAGCACCCTTTAGATTTTCGGTACAATTGAGCAACAAACAAGTTGTTTCTTGGTGTGGTGAACGTTTCAACAATGACCCTTTAGACGCATCGATTATAATTCACAAAATCATAATTTTGATTGCATATTCCATCGTTTGTAAAGCAGACTGTTGCATTTACACAAAGCGAAATTTGAGTGGTATGCAGTGAATCATTCCTATTCACATGTATGAAATCATTAACATCCAATGATGATTTTAGTGCCCACGCAAATGATCGAACCAACGTGAAATCTACCAATTGTCGGTGGTCGTTCATTGCTTTTACATTGTTCGATAATCGTGACGTTTCACTCGATGTAACGATAATTTAGATGATGGTAAGGTAAATGTGGCAATATAGTGTGTGTTGTGTGTGTATACACTAACTATAATCTATTTAGTGTGTACAGGGTAAGTGTATTCTATACATTGTATAGGGTATGTGGAGTCTATATATAGTGTTTCTATAGGGTGCAGTATGTGCAGTCTGTTAAGTGTTTGTACAGGGCAGATGTACAGTGCATTCGGGAAGTCTTCAATTTCACTTTTTTCAGATTTTCTGATGTCGCAGCTAAAAAAAATCAAGTTTTTCCCCATCCAACTGCACTCATTATGTATCCCATAATGAGAAAGTGAAAACTGAATATTTGCTAATTTATTGAAAATGAAAAACTAAAATATTTGAAATGATTACAGTCTCCAGTCTTCTTGGGTGTGATGCCACAAGATTTGTATACCTGAATTTGGGGATTTTCTGCCATTATTCTCTGTAGATCCTCTCAAGCTCTGTCAGGTTGGATGAGGATCATAGGTGGACAGCCATTTTCAGATCTCTCCAGAGATGTTCGATTGGGTTCATGTCAGGCCTCTGGCTGGGCCACTCAAGGACATTCACAGAGTTGTCCCTAAGCCATTCCTGTGTTATTTTGGCTGTGTGCTTAGGGTCATTGTCTTGTTGGTAGGTGAACCTTCAGCCCAGGTTGAGGTGCAGAGCACTCTGGATCAGGTTTTCATTAAGAATATCTCTGTACTTTGCTCCATTCAACTTTCACTCAACTCTGAACAGTATGCCTGTCCCAGCTGCTGAAAAACACCCCCACAGCATGATGCTGCCAACACCCTGCACCATTGTAAAGATGGTATTGGGCAGTGCCTGATTTCCTCCAAATATGACACTTAGAATTGAGGCCAAAAAGTTCAATTTTCGTTTCATCAGAGCAGACAATTTTCTGTCTTACAGTCTGAGAGTCATTTAGGTGCTTTTCTGCAAACCTTCATGTGTCGTTTACTGAGGAGAGGTTTCTTTCTGGTCACTCTGCCATAAATCCCAGATTTATAAAATGCTGCAGTCATGGTTGACCTTCTGTAAGTTTCTCTTATCTGCATATGGGATCTTTAGAGCTCAGCCAGAGTTACCATTAGGTTCTCAGTCACCTCTCTTACTTAGGCCCTTTTCCAACGAATACTTACTTTGGAAGGTTGACCAGCTCCAGGAAGAGTCTTGGTTACTGCAAACTTCTTCCATTTAAGAATTATGGAGGCTACTGTGCTCCTAGGAACTTTCAGCAGAATTGCAGTAGAATTTTTTGTACCCTTTTCTAGATCTGTACCTCCTCACAATCATGTCTCTGATCTCTACAGGCAGTTTTTTCTTCCTCATGGCTTGGTCTTGTATTGTCAGCTGTGAGATTTTATATAGAAAAGAGTGTATCTTTCCAAATCATGTACAATCGACTGAATTTACCACAGGCGGACTCCAATCAAGATGTAGAAACACCTCAAAGAAGATCAAGAGAAATGGGAAGCCCCCAGAGCAAAATTTCAAGTCCATGTCCATGTGAACTTTTAGTTTTTCCTTTTTTATACATATGCAAACATTTCTAAAATTCTGTTTTCACTTTCTCATTAAGGGGGATTGAGTGAAGACTGGTGGGGGAAAACTTTTTTTTTTTATATTATCACAAGAACATAAAATATGAAAAATTGAAAGGATCTGAAGACTTATGCACTGCAGTCAATATAGCATTTGTATAGGGTACATGCAATCTATATAGTGGTTTTATAAGTGTAGTCTATATAATGTTTAGGGTAAGTATAGTCTATGTAGAGTTTGTATAGAGAAAGTATAGTCTATATAGTGTTATGATAGGGTACATATAGTTCATGCTTTGTGTGTTCATCACTTTATGTATCAGTATTAACAACTGCCTTATAGGCCAGTGCTCAATGAGCCACGAGTCTGCCACCACCATAATTATGCCTGGTCACTGCTGCCATGGCAGTACCATTACTGCATGTTCTGCCTTCAACTTTAGCTGCATTCAAAAAATACAGATACAGGTGAATACGAGGGTGAAGCAGCCATCGGCTTTCTGTTTCACCATTCCCTGACATTGTTGGTTCAATGCAAGCAGGATTGATGAAGTAGCATCATCAAGCCTGCTGTGCTGAGCCATAGACAGCACACCACAAAACGGAGCAGACCTGCTCTGCTCTGTTTGTCGGATGGAACATGAGGAAACTTCAGTATTTAAATCGGAGGTAAAAAGGGGCATCACTCTGTAGGGGACACTTAAGGAGGTATCACTCTGTGTGGGTGACTACTTAAAGAGGCATCCCTTTGTGTGGGGGCACTTAAAGGGGTTGTCTCATCTGAGACATTAGTGGCATATTACTTGGAGGTAGTACCCACACCTATCTCCAGAACGTGCCCCGATAATGAAGGAGAGTGCACCATGCATGCCTGCTGTGCTCTCCGTTAATATCTATGGGAGTTCCAAAAATAGAGTGATTGCACTATTTTCTCAGTCCCATAGAAATGAATAGAGAGTGCACCGCACATGCGTGGCTCATCTCTGATCACTTCAGTAGTCCCATTCTGGAGATACGTGCGAATCTAAGTGGTGGGAACCAAAAATATCTGACATTAGTGGCACATCCTAGCGATATACCACCAATGTCTCAGATGAGACAGCTCCTTTACTGGGGCATCACTCTATGTGGGTGACCGCTTAAGGGGCATTACTGTATTGGGGAGACTTAAAGGGAACCTGTCATCTCCAAAACACCCCTGAACTAGAATAAGCGTTGTATAGTGTAAGTGATGCTGAATCCGAATATGTAAGTTTTATCTTCATACTCGCTTCCATTCTGATGTTGTGCTCCCACAAACCTGCAGTAAAATGCACTCAGTGGACTCCAGTGCTCACTCACATAATGGAGAGGACTCAAAGAAGAGTCCTCTGAATGCATTTTACTGCTGGTTTGTGGGAGCACAGCAGCAGAATGCAAGTGAGTATGAAGATAAAACTTACATAATCGGATTCAGCACCACTTACACTATACATCTCTACAGTTCGGGGGGTTTTCAGAGATGACAGGTTCCCTTTAAGGTAACATCATACTGTGTAGGGGGCACTTAGAGGATATAACTATTGTGAGGGCCCACTTTAAGGGGCATCATACTGTATAAGGGGCACTGAGAGGGCATGGCTCTGTGTGGTGTGCCACTTAAGGGGGCTTCACTTTTTGAGTAGTCACTAAGGGGTATTACTGTTATGTGGGGGCCACTTTAAGGGACATCATACTTTGTGAGGGCCACTTAG
Source organism: Rhinella marina (assembly GCA_900303285.1). NCBI lineage: Eukaryota > Metazoa > Chordata > Amphibia > Anura > Bufonidae > Rhinella > Rhinella marina. The sequence continues at coordinate 38,210 of ONZH01027034.1, read as the reverse complement.
AGGGCATCACTCTGTGGAGGACACAAAGGGGATTGAGCAGGGTTAGAGAAGTGTCTTATTGTAAAAATAAATTGCCACTATGTGCCACTGTCCCTCCTTACATTTTTTGATGCTGAGACATGCACCTGATGACAGACCAGGGTATGTGGACCTTTACAAAAAGTACTAGAGTACTCTGCTCTTGGAGGTACTTGCCACCAGAGTAAAAAAAAGTAAATAAATAATCGATCAATAAAGACTGCACTAGCACCCAGCTATATTTCATTGCTGGTTGCCAGGGTCAAACATGCCAACTGATGTCCTGTTGGAAAAAGCACATCAGCTCTTGAAGTCTTCCCAGTTCAGGATACCTGTCCTACTCTGTAGCTCCCATGCTGTATAGGTGCTGCTGCTACCTCTGTCGTGCCTGTCTTGCCTCTGCTCATACCATTCTCCTCCTATACTGGTCTGTTCAGAAAAAGAGGAGGGGTGGCATATGGAGGTCTGGTTTCGATAATGTAACCACAGTAAAAATTATTTTGTGGTCACTCTTCATGTTGGGGTCTGTTGAAGGAGATTATATTTCAAATGTTATTGGTTGAGAGATGTTATTAAAAAAATATAGGGGGGCGCCATAAGGAAAACATTTTGCTCTGCTCTTCTGAACAGAAGCAGTCAACTGTCACACAACGAGCACAAATGGCACCCAACACAAGCCATTAACTTATTATGTGTTTATCGTACTTCCATCATGATGTCTATACTTTTGATGGTAAGAATTTTGCTGCATATTGCTCTAATATTCCTATCAAATCTGACAGAATTGCCATTTGGGTCTGTTCCACAGTTGTCATTTGGGGGTACTTGGCTTGAAAAGGTTGGGAAACATACACTGCGGTAGATGGTGACCACCACCAAAGGCCTTTGCTCTTCTCTGAAAGAGGACCCAGTGTGGAGCAGTAGGTAAATGACAGCATCTGCTATGTTTTTTAACTTGATTTTTAGTCTTGGTCCTGGATTAATTTTAGCTCTGATCTGGCTGTGAGTACGGAAGAGTAGACTAATGGCTGGGCTGGAACTCATAGCCTCATAGATCACTATGATACAGTGAGCTTGGCTCATCTGATTGGCTCATGTGATTTGGCTACATTTAGTCCGGGAAATGTGGCCATCACACGGACCGTATTTCACGGACTACACATAGCAACGTGAATGCAGCCTAACAGAGATACCTGTATGTCCTTCTTTGCCTTTCCCCTTGGCTGACAATTCCCTGAATACTTATATGTGTCATGAAATGACCAGGTTTTCAAAAATGCATATTTTATTATATCGTGTCACGAGATGTCTATCCTATGTAAGTCTATTTGTTGCCACCCAGTGGTTGTGTTGTGAATTGGAGCCTGTTAAGGGTTTTGCTAGCATATCACAAGACTATTGAATTGGTTTCATGAGAAATTAAAGTCCTTAACTAAATGAGAGCTAAAGGAAGAATGGACATATCTGCGTGAGTCACTTGTGATAATCTAACTAAACTTTTAATCTTTCCTTTCTTGATAGCAATCAGTAAATTTTGCAAATTATGCCTGAAATGTAAGGTTATAGAAAGAAGCTGTGTATTCTTAGCAATGCTTTGTATTCCACAATACAGTGAAAGGATGTAGGGGCTCCTAAAGTGCAGTGGATAGGAAAGGAAAGAAAGGTTAATATATGGAACTTTAGGTATGGTGCCTCAAAATGTTCATAGAGCTGACTGTACAATTACAGTTTCCAATTTACACCAACATGTTATATCAATTCAAAAATGGAGTCACAAGCTTGTCTGTTGTTAATCACAAAATTCCACTACATTCAATCCTGAGAATATGCCATCAATATAAAAATCCTAGGTGACCCCTTTAAATTGTCAATAGCCTTTGTTGTATTAAGTGTCCATTTAAAGTTTGCTGCAATTGCTTATTTAACACGTTAAGAATGCTGCATCTGTAAAAATCGGCGACAGGGCGACAGGGCGGTGTATCGGCGACAGGGCGATTATCACACGGACAAGCATTCACACCTAGTGTAAACATATCCAGTGATCAAATGATGAATAATGATTGGCCAGGAGATGTGCTGCCAACAATAGTGGAAACTATGTATATGAGAGGGGTGAGGGCGAACAATGGTACAAAACTATTGTATTTATGAAAATGGTAGGAAAAGAAAATATAAATGCAATTATATGAGTGAAAGTTGACCTGCTATATCTTTGATTAGTACTCCATGTGGGCAATTAATATGTCCAAAAAGACCCTTATAAATGTAGATCAAATTTAGTAAAAGCTCTTTTCTCATGTATTATGAAGAACATTAAAATAAAAGGGATGTTATTGTAAGAGTAACTGGGAAACAAATTGTAAATATTTTAAGTTCCAGAACCTTCTATGTGTAAATCACTATACACATTCCAAAATCATTGTCCTAAAGATTTATCAGGAACACTAAAAACAGAAAATACCCATAAATTCAAACAATTTGTCCTTTGATAATCTCTTTTTCATTCATCCTAGCATGTCTAAAATTGCAATCACATTTTTGGAAAATACAGTATATGACTAATTTGCAGATGACACTAAACTGTGTAAAGTAATTAACACAGAAGAGGACAGTACACTGCTACAGATGGATCTGGATAGACTGGAGGCTTGGGCAGAGAAGTGGCAGATGAGGTTTAACACTGACAAATGTAAGGTTATGCATATGGGAAGGAATAATGCAAGTCACCAGTACATACTAAATGGTAAAATTTTGGGTAACTCTGACATGGAAAAGGACCTAGGAATTTTAGTGAACAGCAAACTAAGCTGCAGAAACCAGTGTCAGACAGCTGCTGCCAAGGCCAATAAGATAATGGGTTGCATCAAAAGAGGCATAGATGCCCGTGATGAGAACATAGTCCTGCCACTTTACAAATCACTAGTCAGACCACACATGGAGTACTGTGTACAGTTATGGGCTCCTGTGAACAAGGGAGACATAGCAGAGCTGGAGAGGGTTCAGAGGAGGGCAACTAAAGTAATAACTGGAATGGGTGGACTACAGTACCCAGAAAGATTATCAAAATTAGGGTTATTCACTTTAGAAAAAAGACGACTGAGGGGAGATCTAATAACTATGTATAAATATATCAGGGGTCAGTACAGATATCTCTCCCATGAACTGGGGACTGTGACCGTGACGAGGGGACATCCCCTGCACCTGGAGGAAAGAAGGTTTGTACACAAACATAGAAGAGGATTCTTTACGGTAAGAGCAGTGAGATTATGGAACTCTCTGCCTGAGGAGGTGGTGATGGTAAGTTCACTAAAGGAGTTCAAGAGGGGCCTGGATGTATTTCTGGAGGGTAATAATATTACAGGTTATAGTTACTAGAGAGGGGTCGTTGATCCAGGGAGTTATTCTGATTGTCTGATTGGAGTCGGGAAGGAATTTTTTTCCCTAAAGTGGGGAAAATTGGCTTCTACCTCACAGGGTTTTTTGCCTTCCTCTGGATCAATTTGTAGGAAAACAGGCCGAACTGGATGGACAGATGTCTTTTTTCGGCCTTACAAATTATGTTACCAACTTTTCAAAACTGTAGTGTGTAAACATGTTTTCTGCAAATAAGCCCATAAAAGTCACAAAGCCCTATTTTATGACTTTTTGAAGCCAGAAGTCTGTAGTGCAGGGCCTGAAAATCTCTGCGTCCCCCCAATGTCTATGGTTAATGTTAAGGTTTACTAAAATAGCAGTGTCAGATTCAATCCACATTGTACTGCCTTTAAGGCCGGGTTCACATGTCACTGATTACGGACTTGCCTTCGCAGATTTACATGCAAATCCGCAGTGTTGTACAGTACCAGTAAAGTGGATGATAATTTCTGAATTCTCATCCACATGCTGCATACAAAAACCATATTGTAAATCTGCAGCATATCCATTTATGCTGCGGATCTCTCCTGTGGATATCACCATTTGTAATGGAGAGGGTGAAGTCTGAAGGCTTTTCTGCAGCAAAAACTGTGCGCAATACATGCAGTTGTGTTGCGGTTTTTGCTGTGGAAATGCATCAAAAACTACAGCGGATTTTTTAATGTGTTTTTTGAGTAATATTTGAACCTAGCCTAAGGCTTTATGTACATGGTTGTTTCCATATTTCGGTCTGTATCCCATCCCACTCCCATTCATAGAAAGGCCTATTTTTGTTTGCAATAGGAACCAGTATAGGATATGTTTTATCATTTCCAGAACGGCCATATACTGTAGAACAGCAAAAAATGTGGTCGTGTACATGGCCCCATAGAAGTGAATGGATCTGTGTGCTATCCACAAAAAATGCAGGAAACCTAAACAGAGCTACAGTCAAAATGATCTTCTGATATATCATAGATACCTGTGATTATTTGTGGACTAATTTGTGGTAATTTTAAAGGGCTCTATAAAGAGGTAAAACTTTGGCATGGCTCAGAGATTCTTGGTGCTGACATATTTTTTATTCTGGAAACAAACGTCATCAATGTATTCTTACTATATGTACCTACCATATAACAGAAAATACTTTTTAGTAGAGTTCCCCTTTAAATGGACTTAGCTATGATATATTTTAGTAATTTTAACAATGTTGATTACATGACTACTCAGGTTACTGTATTGTTTCTACACAAAAGCAATGAAGATAGTGTCTCAGTGAGCCAACCCAATGTGTCAAAGATGAGTCTTCCAACAAGGCTCTGCACTCAACCGCATTCTGGTTTCTGCTAACAATGAAAACCATGGTGCTCTGCTGATTCATCATATAATAGACATAGATCACAAGTGTCTGATGGACCCTACTTCATTATAAAGGTAATTGTGAGTTTCCATCACGGCTTCCATCGCTTGACATGCAGTATTTTTTGTGTTATCAAATGACGGAACCGGCAATGGACATTAACGGAGCCTCTGGTGCAGAAAGAACTCAGCGTAAAGGAACTGAACGAGAAAACCCAAGCAAAACCAGGACACTACACCCAAACTATGAATCAAATAAAGTGTCAATTTATATCAGACTTCCCCTAATATACAGATGTTTCCATTCTTACTTTTCCAAAAATGTTGAAGGACTCCAAGTTCTCACAATAGCAGAATCCTTGACAAGCTGAAATGTACACAACAACCACTGGATGGCCACAAAAGACACAAATAGCATAAGCAACCCATGACAGAGTAACACAAAATCCTGATTTTTTTTATGGCGTTATCTTTTTTTATTTTTTCCCTTTGGTTATCTCGCACCGTACATCTTGGGGTATGTCAAGCCAAGAGGAAAATGAAGGAAGGAAACATCTGTAACTTACAAAAATGTTTGCCAATGTTCTGAAATTGGAGATATGTACGGTAGAGTAGCCCCAATGTGAAGAGGACACAACACTCCAGCAAATAAAGTGAAACCAGTGTCAATTTATTAACCCATATTAACAGGCCTCCCATATATCTTCTCAGCAGGATATATTGGAGGGGAACACCTCCAGCCTTTGCAATTCAGCACGCACCATTGCAGGTTTTCAGCTTACAGTAGTGCTCTTCCTTCAAGGTACTGTAAGAAGTGGTGATAGTGGGGGCATTACATTTTCTGGATTTCCTAGTATTAATTCGGTTGAAGAACGTGCCTGAAATATCATGTGAAATGACAATAGGTACTTTCTATTGCCAAAGATGGATAAAAGTTGAAGGCGTACTCTACAATGGCCAATCTCTTGTTGATTAAAGACTGCTTAACAATAAACTGATCAAAAATGTATTTAAGCTGGGACCACCGGCTTTAATCTGTAGGGAAACCTGGCAGTACGTGTTAAATTTCCTTGCAGTACTACTACAAAATCAATAAAATCAATGGATTGTCTGTGTAATGCAGGTCAAGAAGCTCCCTTAAAATGAAAGACACTCTTTGTAATCACTCTCTCACTCTCCAAGAACCTTAACACAGGACCCCACTACCACCATTATTAGAACTCAGAACTCCCTGCTAGGGTATATGGAACTAGACTACCCCTTTAACAGTGCCACCTATGGACTCTTGTCTTTTATTAAGAGTACAGAGCAGCTACAAACTGTAGACTACATACAACATCCCATTTATTTCAATGTGATTTATGTAATGCTTCATTTTCCCTGTAGTGGCGCTACTGGGGAGTTCTCCATTGATTCCAGCTGATCATCATAGGTCCCAGCAGTTGGATACTCTATGATCAGCTTATCATTAGGGTCCTTTCTCCCAAAAAGAGACAAGCCTTTAAGCTTAAACCCCTTGAAATATACACGATGCCAATCCATATTCATACAGCTATTGAAAATAGAGAGCTGTAAATGTAAAAAAAAAAACGAATAAAAAAATCAATTCCTTCATCACAAATGATGTAAATAACCAGAAGTGAGCTTGGTTCTCCACTATTGTACTCAGAAAAATTGGTATCAAGTCTCAATAAAGGATTACACAATCAGACCAAGCGGGCACATGAATGAAAATCCGAGATGGTCATTCTATAAACCCATACACAAGGCATCGACAACTGGTGGTGACCAGTATAGTAATAGAGCTGTAACGCATGCTGGTATTTAACAGGCAGCACCAGACTAAGGCCTTTCTTTAGGCTCTTGCTAAAAAAATAATTGCTCAATTTATTTTTTTTGCATTATTATTATTATTTCTTTTATTTGTCATGAATATTCTATAAAATAAATAGATAGATTGACAGCTGCTATACAAGTGGTTGATTACGCCCCATGCAATGAAGTCTTTGGTGTTCACCTGTTCCCCACAGAAGACCATGGCCATAATATTTCTTGTGTGAATAACCGAACACAAAGCTGTAATAATACACCTATAAGGTATGAGATAACGCTGTGAAATATGACCTCATTAACACTTGAAATCCTGTAGGGGGCTGCAGTTTATCATGAAAAATGCATAGGTAACACAAGTTAATATTCCCTTGGGATTTTAAAGAGGCCTATTCATTTATGGCTCGGTGAAAAAGATTGATCTGTATGAGTCCTGTTGTAGGCAGGAGAATTAAATAGATAAATATGGAATTATACAGGGTTCAAGCCAGGACCCCAGGGGTTCAGAGCACCTTCTCAGTAGTAAGGAGGAAAGGATGGATCACAGATGCATGAGATGAATGAAATGTGCTATAATCTATCAGTATATTCGGTCAGATCTGATGAAGTAACTTCTACAGTACATATTGCATTGTAATATATCTGTAGAACATCCATATATATGCTGTAAAGAAAAACGGTAAGTCATGTTTCTCAATTTTCCCATATGTTACTCTTTCAGTACCTGATGATTACATTGAGTTTTTTTTGCAATAAACCCTGCTTTCATCCATGTGCGAAAAGACTATGCGGTACCTATATACATACTCACATATATACACGTATAAGGGCTTCTATAAGAGCCTAATTAATAATGCACTGCAAAAACACAGCTCCCCGAGAGCTAAGCCCCTCAATCTCCCTGGAGAAAGTGAAATCCCTAAATCCCCTCGAATGCAGACCAGAGGCCACCTGCCCAGAGCATGCTGCGGGGATGGACGGAGCACTTTCACTTCACATGTACATTTTATTACATGATAAAGATATAAAGATCACGTCAGTGATGGGGAGGATGGGCAGCGGAAATCAAAGCCGCTTCCTGAGCCCATATATATATATATATATACATATTGCTTTTAAGTTCAGAAATTGAAAATGTACATGATGAATATACAGTACAATATCTAAAAAGCTATCCTAATCTGGGAGACAAGAGCCCTGCGCAGATTACTGTATATACGCTGTATATTCCTGATATCTGACGTGAAATATAAGCATAGTGCCATTTCCCAATACACCCGCAGCCAGGCTTTATAATTACCTGCATTTACTGTATTAAATCCTCTCAAAATCCCCAATCATGGCAATTGTTCACTAAGTATCTGTTGCATTTTTCCAAAAGGCTAGGCTCAGATCTGATCGAAAGAAAGGAACACAGCGATTGCTCAGTGCGGCTGGGACCAGATGTGGTAAAGCTGAATGTACTGAATAGAATAAAAATGTATATATATATATATATATATATATATATATATATATATACTGTACATATATAAAGCATGACCATACTATATCTATCTATCTATGTATCTATCATACACATATATATATATATATATATATATATATATATATATATATCAGACAGTGCAGTGGAGAAGCCTGCCCGGTCAGCATCCAGTAGGCACCATGCCATTGAGATGAGCCACTTACCTTTGTTATAAGGTGTGCTTTGATGGGGATGTATGTCTATGTCTGTGGGGGGAGGCTTCACAAATCCCTGGATGTCTTAGCTCCTCTCTCCCTCATGCCCTGGAAGGTTCTGTGAAATGGCGTTTATTTTAAGAGGGGATATTTTGCAGAAAAGGAGAAAGACTTCAGCATCCTGTTATTATGTCACTGGGAGAAACCACTGTGAAAAAAAGTACACGAGAGAAAAGGGGAGAGATGGAGGGAGAGAGAATGAGGCAGAGAGCATGTACACAGTGCCGGGCTCCAGGTGGGGGAGGGGAGGCAGGAGGAAAGAGTGCGACTAATACATATGTGTTTGCTTAATAGCTGCTGAATGTGGAGACTACAGGGGAGGATTTACAGCTCTGGGGGCAGCAGGAACGAGCTGCGGCATTGCACACTATGCCCATGCACTTCTAGAATGAGGGAGATGGAGCTCAGGCAGAATGGTCCATGACTGAGTAGGAGGCAGCGCTCAGTATGGAGGAGGCTCAGGGTGAGGGCAGTGGTAGCTGGCAGCACTGGTTACCCTGGCACAATGCATTGACTCTGGTTCATTCTTCTGTAATAGAGGATTTATCAGTGCCAGGCTTCTTCTTTTTTGTGCTTCCTTTTTTTTTTTTTTTTGCTTCAGCTCTCATGGTTTCCATGGCAACTCGAGATGCTCATCTCCAATAGTCTCCTGATTAAATGGTTTACAAGAATAAAGTGCTTCCCATCCTCATGTTTGCAAACCTATTCCTTGGCACCAGAGGTGGAGTCCTAGAAGACTAGGAAAGGTCACTTTGGAGGAGACAAAGGCATTTCTGTCATCAGGGACAAAGTATTAGCGCTCCTGTAAATGGCGTCTTTTATTGTTTGGAGTCTCTGGTGTCTGATTCCTATGCAATATTAGAGAAGGGAAATTGGGGGTGTCATAATTAAAGGGGTTGTCCAAGATACTTTTGCTTTATTTCTGTAAACTGCAGGGAGGGGCCTGGCAAAATGATAAGCATTCCTACACGTACCTCTCCAGCCCCGTCTAATGCAGCTCCACTGCTCCTTCCTCTTCCCAGAGCTACAGCCAGTAACATATTTTATTGGTTAACACAGTGACGTCCCATACACTGAAGCAGCCAATCACTGGACTCGATGCCTGGAATGAAACTGCTGAGGCCAGTGATTGGGGTCTGATTGCCAGTGTATGGGACGTAACTGCTGCAGCCAAACCAATATGTTGCTGGTTGTATTGTGGGGAAGAAGAAGACACGGTAGTGCTGGATTACAGGAGGCAGGGAAGATAGGTGTATGTTGGCTTATTATTTTGACAGCCCCCAGACAGTTTACTGGAATAAAAAATATATAGTTGACAATCCCTTTAAATATTGCATTTCTATGATAGATCACATTTTTTTTTTAAATTTGAACTTTTTTTAAATGCCTACGTATATATATTTCTGTTACATATGGAACCCCCTGGTGTTCTTTCGATTCCCTTTCAGAACAATCACCTAGTGTGACGTGGTCGGTGGCCGCATGTGCTCAGTAGCTCTATTCCAATGCCTGGATCCTCTTGTACATGAGTGCTACAGTAATGCCTTAGGAACCAGTGCAGAATCAGTATCCGTTATTTTAGACGGAAAAAAAAGTCCTGTCCAGACGGAATGCTGTTTTCTGTTATTTGTTCTCCATTCAACTATATTAGGATGGGTTAAAACAGATTCCTTTTGGTTTCCGTTATAGCAATTCCATTATTTCCCGTTATAAGCATGTTATAACGGAATGCTATAATGTAAATCAACATGATACTGCATCTTTAAGAAATATTTTATTTAATGCGGTGTAAGGCTAGTTTCACACTAACATTCAGGAGATCCAACAGGGAACAGCCTGCAGGGTCTCTCTGGATCCGGCATTGATGGAAGCTACATGAATGCAGTCCGACCCCATTAAAGGTGTTTATCCATCTCAGACAATGGGGGCACATCACTAGTATATACCCCCATTGTCTGATAGGTGCAGGTCCCACCTCTGGAATCTGAACTTACACAGAGAACGGAGTCCTGAAAGTGATGGAGGATAGAGCTGCCCTCCATTCATTTCTATGAGGTTGCCAAAAATAGCTGAGCACTGGCACGGCTATTTCCGTCAGGTGGCCGCGCAAGCGCGGTGTGCTCCCCTTCACTTTTATGGGGAGAGTGCTTGGTGGTGGCCGGACCCAGGGAAACCCGAGGCCCTCCAGCCACCGCTTTCCTCGCTCTGTTCTTGATATACTGTAGGTGTGGGTCCCAGCAGTGGGACCTGCTGCCTGCACCTATCAGACAATGGGAACATATCCTAGTGATATGCCCCTATTGTCTCAGATGGGAATACCCCTTCAACTATAATGTGGAAATCGCAACCCAACAAATATGCTGAGAATCATCTGGACAAATATTGCTTTGCGTGCTGGATCTCCTGAAGGCTAGTGGGAAACTTACACCACATTACACCACACTAGGGATCTAGTGAGAGTCTAGAGAGTGAAGCCTAGCTGAGAAGTGATGCCCTGGTTGCAGTCTCTATATGGAGTTATGCCACAGTCATGGAGGAAGTGACAAGTAGGCTTCAGAGAAGTGCAGAAGATGGAGCTGTGCTGGGAGTCTTAGCACTAAGCTAAATAATGTTATCCACTCAGAACTTTTATATATATTCATATACGTATATTGAGGGGTCTTGTTAGTTCACTAGTCCACTACTTTCACACCAGCGTTTTTGCTGGATCCGTCATGGATCAGCAAAAACGCTTCAGTCATGATAATACAACCATCTGCATCCGTTCTGAATGGATCCAGTTGTATTATCTTTTAAATAGCCAAGACGGATCAGTCATGAACTCCATTGAAAGTCAGTGGGGGACAGATCAGTTTTCTATTGTGTCTGAGAAAACGGATCCATCCCCATTGACTTACATTGTGAGTCATGACGGATCCGTTTGGATCAGTTTCTTCCTGTGGACACCAAAACGCAGCAAGCAGCCTTTTAGTGTCTGCCTCCAAAACGGAATGCTGACTAAACTAAAGCAAAACTGATGCATTCTGAACGGATCCTTTTCCATTCAGAATGCATTAGGACAAAACTGATCAGTTTTGGACCATTTATGAGAGCATGTAACGGATCTCACAAACGTATCCTTACAACGCAAGTGTGAAAGTAAGTGAAAAGAAGTGGAACTTTGCACCCCCCTCTTCCCCGCAGTAAAGCTTGCTTATGCTGGATATGCTAGTAGTGGCACCTGTAGAGCCTGCACAGTTAAAGGGAGTCTTTCACCTGTTTTTCACTTATAACAGCAGTGCCCCACAGAAGATTGCAAGAGTCGCTACCGGGCCCAGGAGCCTGAAGGGGCCCAAAGACCCTTGTGTCGCACAAGAAGACACCGGTATTATAGAAAGTGCATGCTGGTCAAGTTACACCTCTGGCTGGAGGGAAGGGGTAAGGTAAGAATGGGGGGTGCCGATTCAATTTTTGCCTCAGGCAACATGAAAGCTATATGCTTCCCTGCCCCTGGTCACAAAGCCTTGAGGGAAGGGGGGGCCCAAGCTGAACTTTTGCGCCAGGGCCCATGAGCCTTTAGGTACACCCCTGTCCCAGACATATCTGTGTGCACTGTGTGTCTTTATTTCATGTCTAGGAAAAGCACTTTTATTCTGCAGGAAAACAGCTCCCAAGTGCCCAGCTGAAAGTGAAACTCAAAACAGCTTTCTCTCCCGACTCGATTTCTCACAGCTATCTCTACTGATGGATATAATGCTGTGTAATTTTGGTATCATTTGAAAACCAACTTGGAATGCCAGCTTTCATAGAAGGTCACAACCATTTTTCTATCTGCTACTAATCCCAAGATACAAACAGCTAAAGCATCCCTCCCCTCTTCAGTCTGGTTTGCAGCAGCAGCAGAACTGGGCACTTAGGAGCTGTTTTCCTGCAGAATAAAAGTGTTTTTCCTGGACATGTAATACAGACACAAGGTGCACACAGATATGTCTGGGATGTGTCTGCAATCTTCTGTGAGGCACTGCTGTTAGTTATATTGGTGAAAAACAGGTGAAAGAGTCATTTTAAAGGGAATCTGTCAGCAGCGACCTCCCTAGATACTGTTTGCAGAGACCTGTGGTTCACTTTCTTTTGTTCTGAGGTTCCGTTCCCGAGTTATTATACTTTTTCTTAATATGCAAATTAAGCCATTGGTGCAATGAGGGCATCAACATTGAGCTTGTTGCACCCAAGCTCAGCTCCTTTCTGTGACCAACCCCTCCTCATTGCTTTGTCATTACCTGTCCCTGTCAATCAAAGCAACGATGGAGGGGCTGGCCACAGAAAGGAGCAGAGCTTGGGTGCACCAAGAGCAATGGCGATGCCTTCCCTCCCTCTCTAAACCACTTAACTGCCATGGTCTCTATTAATATCAGCTTCTAGATAGGGTGAGGAGAGGAGCTATCTCTGAACTCAGCCATTCCAGTGGGAGCTCTGCTGTGTATTACAGCTAAGAAGCTCTCTCTGCAGATTGTACAAGTTTAGCTCTTCAGCCCCTACTATGCCAGTGATGGTTTTTCTTTTTATTTATTTATTTATTTATTTATTCATTCATTTATTTATTTATTCTTTTTTTTTTCAAAGAGGTTAAAAAGACTATGCATACAAAATGGAGATTAAAAACCAGCACTCTAAATATCATATTAACCAATATTTTCTTTCCAAATGGATAGCAGCAACCTGATCTAAAAATTCCATATTCATAACCGCAGCACATTAATTGCCATCAGTAGTAAATCACAAAGATGTTTTTGGTACAATTGTATGGCTTCTGTCACTTTGCACAGCCTAGGTCAAATGCTTCCCTGTCAGGGGTATACGTTAACATATCAATGCATTTCTCATTCTATTTTTCTACCTTGTGTTCCAGAATATTTCAAAATTAATTGAGATATCTTATTTAAGTCATGCTGAGTTCAAATAGTCACCACAACCAGGAGTGAAATAGTGTTTCATCGGGATGCCCAGTTCTCAATGTTTATGCATGACTTCACGTATGATCATTTTATATGCTGTATGAGGGAATCTTACTACTACATGTGTTACCTTAGATAGTGAGCTAATATAGCAAACTCTGCATACTTACATGTCACTGTCAGTTCAGGTCATTTTTCAGAATTAGCATCCATGTTCTGGGACATGAGGGATAGCACTATTTCTGGCTATTACGGTATATGACTTGTATCTAGCATTTTCTAGCAATTTTCCCTCTGCAATCTGTGTGTAATTGTCGGGTTTTTCAGAGCCGGTGGGTGGAGACTGGCTGGTTTTATGTCTGTCCATACACAATGCAGGGGAGCCTGCTTTCTAACTCTCTATCCCTCCAAAGCTATAGCAGTAATGGAGGACAATATACAGCAGTATTAAAAAGTTTAAATGGAATTCCAGCAGTTTAAGACAGTAAATCACTTACTAGCAAGTAACAGTTTGTATGTGCCTGTCTGCAGCTACCCCTCCCTTCTTATCCCCCCCTTTCCTCTACATATAATCTGATCCTTCAGGGAGCAGATGGCCCATCTTCACTGAAAAGAGATTTGAACAGTGAAGGTGAGAGGGAGAAAAAGAGGAACCTGATAAGAGAAGGAGAAAGCTTCTTACTCTAGGAAGATACTGTATATTACAAAGTTTCTTATAATCGCTTAATCAAACTATTCATTTATGGAAAAAAGTTAAATAGCGGTTACCCTTAATGATATATATATATATATATATATATATATATATATATATATATACACACATTATATATACTAGCAGAAGGACCCGGCTTCGCCCGGGTATATTTAATCTATTTCATTTAATGTTTGTTTGTGTGTCGTTAAAATATATCGAGATTGACATCTACAGTGCCCGCCCCTTTAACAGTGACCTCCACATCAGCCTGCCCCTTAACAGTAACATCCACAGCGCCCTCCCCTTTAACTGTGACCTCCACAGCAGCTAGGGTGGCCCCTGTCTTCACCCACTGTCTTCAAATGTGAAGTCACGCCCCCGGTCTCCATGAAGCCACATCCCTAAACATGAGGCCACACCCCCGACTCAATGACGACACAGAGGAGAAGCCGTCTTGGCGTGAGCTACTAAAAGGGTGGACATCCCTGCGTATGTCCAGGCACTGCGACGGATGGAGGACAGGGAGCCAGAAAACCAGACTGTCCAGCCTAAAACCGGACGTCTGGCCACCCTAACATCAGCCTGCCCATAGGGTGGCCAGAGGTCCGGTAATGATTGATGATGAATTAGTCTAAAACATAAGTTATAGTTATGGTAATCGGAATACCCCTTTAACAGTGTCATCCACAGCGACCTGCACCTTTAAAGCAGACCTACAGCAGTGAACTGGCTGGGTTGTTATGGAAACCTGGTGTGTGTGGAGACTAACTGCCTGTGAGCTTCTATTGGCTGATAAGGGTCATGTGACCAGGCTTCTATTGGCTAAGGCATTTTTGTATTGTAGCTGCGACGGTGCGGATTCCTTTAGCGGACATACAGACATACACTCAGCTTTATATATTAGATTTATACAAACACACAAGGCTACTGAGCCAATTTGACCCCTCTCTTGCTCCCAACTCCTATATTATATAAAACTTAGCCTTTATTTAATGACTCTTAATGATATCAGTAAAAGGGAGAACTCAAATGCCTCCACATTTAAAACTAACGCTCTGGGTGTGCAATTGCTACGTCTTGCACGGGATTAGGATCCAGGGTATGCACAACCCTGGGTCTCTACCTCTAATATTGCTAATCGCTCGTCTATTATATGGGTGCAACGCACCTCTAAACTTATACTATCGCACACCACAAGGCTGCTTTAAAAACACCAATCACTTCTGCCCCCCAACATGTTTCGCCAGATAACTGGCTTCATCAGGGGTAACGGACAGGAATGGTAGGTAACGTCTGTGGGAAGACCTATATAGTACATAACTCCTCCTCACTTAAATCTCCACCAATGCACACATCTCTAAATTATTTTTATCTATCAACCAGGACCTTACTGCTGACATTCCAACTAGTCATTTGTGTTCCCTACCTTTAGATGAATGGTTACCAAGATCTCGTCATGAGGAGGCTGTCCTCTGATGTGCTGCGCACACAGAGCCTGCGCTCCAACATAGAGCTATCCCTGTCCGCTTACCATTTCATTGGGGCTGCGCCCTCACTTAGAAATTTGATAAGAAGTTAACATCTTCAGTACAATACATGTAAAGAATATAGAAAATATCCAGATTTGAAAATCATATCTACCTATTGGTGGAGTAAATCAATGCCATATGCACAATCCATAAAAATGTGAGCCCAACATCTGAGTATAAATAAAATACAAGCTAAAAATGATTAAAAAGGAATCTGAGAATGGTGTAAAAAAGTAATACCTCCCCAATGCCGCATGATCTTTTCCAGGTCCACCTCCAGTTTCTACTTCCCTCCCATCATGGTTCTGGTATGCTGCAGCCAATCACTTCCAAGCAGGAGACATGGAAAGCATTGGAATAGGAGCAGCTTTTTTTTAAATTACTGGCCAGAACATATCACCATGAAAATGCAGAGATTACACTTCTGTTTTCCAGTGGAGTATTACGCATCTCTATCTCTGTACTTTTGATTTGGGTAGAATTTATTAGTACTTGAATAGTACTTTTTTTTTTTTTTTTTTAATAGCGAATTGCACCCAAAATGAATTTCTAGAAATTTACTCATCTGTACTACAGAGTTTAGAAAAAGCAGATATTTTTAATGAATAAATTTCAAACTTTGCAGAATCATTTCCCATTAAACTATATCACTCTCTATCAGGCTCTATACCTTGCTACCTGCAGACGACACTGCATTTGTATGGTAACAGGTTTCCTTTAAATATGCAATGTGTATGGATGAGCTACTGTAATTAGTTTATACTTAATTAAAATGTTTTGCTGGTTTGTATAGTCAAGCCAAAAGGATTTCCACATCCACATCATGTAGACTCAAAAGAACAAAATACATTTTAGCCTTTATTATAACAGAAGAACCCTTCTTCCACGATTAAGAAGGCTTAAAGAGGTGCCAACTCTCAAGGGGATGCCAGAAGCGTTCATTGCTGGAGCGTTGGGGAGCTACAGTCCTTTCACTTACTGACCGCTCAGCTCCCCGCACTCCGTCTCTCCCGCACTGAATGATGTAGCAGGATGACTTCTCCGTGCTACACCATTCAACATGCAGGTACAGATCGCGCTGCCGGCTTGTGTGGGAGGAGCCTGTAGCCTGGGAATCTGCCTGTGCTTCTCCCAAACAGTGCTGCAGAGCGATCTGTGCCTAACATTGAGGGGGCACAGAGGGCTTTAATACTGTGAAGGGGTCACAGAGGGCATTACTACTATGAAGAGAGCAGAAAGGGCATTACTACTGTGAAGGGACATAACTGTTATGGAAGCACAGAGAGGACATTACTACTTTGAATGGGGCACAGAGGACATTACAACTGTGAACGGGGCACTGAGGGCATTGCTCCTGTGAAGGGGCATAACTGTTATTGGATACAGAGGGCATTACTACTGTGAAGGGGCACAGAGGGCATTACTGCTGTGAAGGCACAATGGGGATTACTACTGTGGAGGGGCATAACTGTTATGGGGACACAGAGAGGGCATTACTACTGTAAGGGGGCACAAAGGGCATTATTACTGTGATGGGGCTCAGAGGGCATTACTACTATGAAGGGGCATAACTGTTATGTGGCACAGTGAGGGCATAACTACTCTGAAGGGGCAGAGAGTGAGCATAACTACTCTAAAGGAGTACAGAGAGGGCATAACTACTTTGAAGGGGCCACAGAGAGGGCATTACTACTGTGAAGGGGGCACAGATAGAGCACTTGATAGAAACTTGCTGTGAAGGGGGCACAATGAAGGGATAATTACTTTGAAGGGGACACAACGGGCATAACTACTGTGAAGGTTGCACAATGAGGACATAAATACTGTGAGGGGGCACAGTGTGGGCATAACTATCATGAGGGGGCACAATGTGGATATTATTAGGGGGCACTGTAAGCTGCAAGTTTAATGGATATTGTTGTGGGGTACAGTATGAATTACTTTTTTTTGTCATAAATCTGTTTATTGAGAGTCAGATAATACAAAGGACATGAGACATAGAGTCAACATATAAAATTGGCATGACCAAAAGAATAAAGACTTATAGCATCAAATGAAGAAGATGACAATGCTGAGCCAATATATCTCAGATACAGAAACGGGAGAGGGGAGGAAGTTGGGTCATGGGGGAGGGGTGAGGAAGAAAGGGAAAAAAAATTAAAGATCATATAAAACCAGAAGTTAACATAGGTCTACTCCCAGAGTTAACGACAGGTGTTATCCAGGGGGCTCTGAAGAAAAATATGTTACTGATACATCTTTTAATAGAAAAGCAGTGATATAGTCACTATAACAAAGAATATAGGTTACTAAAGGCTCGATGAGCCTGTCTCCAAGGCCCGCGATATAGATTGTCTGTAAGTCAACCAAGGCTTCCAAAGTGTGAGGAAAGCAGCATGTGTTCTGTCTGCCCAGCTAGCTAATTCCTCTAGTCTACATATCTAATCTACCCTGTCCAGCCAAAGGGAAATGGATGGGGAGAGGGGTCTAGTTATCCACAAACTTAGATGTATTTGATGTGATAAACCAACAAAAAGTAGCAAGAATATGTGAAATGAAAAGAAAATGATACATGGTTTTCAAAAATTGTAATAAATAAAAATCTAGAAAGTATGGAGTGCATTTGTATTCATCCCCCCATACTCTGATACCCCTAAATAAAATCCAGTGTGACTGATTGCCTTCAGAAGTCACCTAATTAGTAAATAGAGTCCACCCCTGTGTAATTTTTTCTCAATATAACTACAGCTGTTCTGTGAAGAGGTTTGTTAGTGAACATTAGTGATCAAACAGCATCATAAAAACCAAGCAACACACTAGACAGGTCAGGGATAAAGTTGTGGAATGTAAAGCAGGGTTATGTTATATATAAATATCCCAAGCTCTGAACATATCACAGAGCACTGTTCAATTTATCATTGAAAAATGAAAGGAGTATGGCACAAATGCAAATCTACCAAGACATAAGCGCCCACCTAAACTAACTGCCCAGGCAAGGAGAGCATTAAACTACCAAGAAGGCCATGGTCACTCTGGAGGAGCTACACAGCTCATTTGGGAGAATCTGTCCACATGACTACTATTAGTCCTGTATTGCACATATCTGGCTTTTATGGAAGATTTGCAAGAAGAAAGACAATTTTTGAAAGCAAGCTGTAAGAAGTGTAATTTGCAATTTGCTACAAGCCATGTTTGGGACACAGTAAACATGTGAAAGAAAGTGCTCTGGTCAGATGAGATCAAACTTGATCTTTTTGGCCTAAATGCAAAATGCTATGTGTGTCGGAAAACACTGCATATTACCCTGAACACATCATCCCCACTGTGAAACGTGGTGGAAGCATCATGCTGTAGGGATGCTTTTTATCAGCAGGGGATAGGGAAGCTGGTCAGAGTTGATGGGAAGATGGATGGAGCTAAATACAGTGCAATCCTGGAGGAAAACCTGGTAGAGG
Source organism: Rhinella marina (assembly GCA_900303285.1). Classification (NCBI taxonomy): domain Eukaryota; kingdom Metazoa; phylum Chordata; class Amphibia; order Anura; family Bufonidae; genus Rhinella; species Rhinella marina. The sequence continues at coordinate 19,252 of ONZH01027034.1, read as the reverse complement.
CTCCAAAAGACTTGAGACTGGGGTGGAGGTGCACCATCCAGCAGGACAACAACTAGAGATGAATTTAAAGTTTTAAAAAGTACGATTCAGCATCTTCGCTGAAGTTCCCCAAGAAATTTGATTCATTGCGGCCATACTGCAGTGAAGAACCGCGTGGCCAACAGGTGCCTTTTATTTAATAATGAGAGCTACATGTTGCTGGTATAGGGTTTGGATGGTTAGCTGGGGCACAATATTCTGGTATACCCACTTGTCTAACCCCAACGCTCTCCTACCCTAAAAGTGGGATTCCTTCTTCTGCCATCTGCTTTTCCACATCATCCATCTCCTCCTCTCTATGAATCTTGCTGACTTTTCTAGGAAGTAAAGCCAGCCAGTAAAAGATGAGGATGGTCATCATTACGACCTGGTCCCCCCTAAGAGGTGCAGACTGAATGGTATTGTTGCCACATTGGGCACTGGAATAATAAAGGCTTCCATCTTATTGGTACTGAATTCTTCTATTAATCGTTTTCAGCAACACTGTCCCTAGTGCATGAGCGCTTATCACGTCTCTCCCTATGCTCAGCTCACAGGACAATGGCGGAAACCATGCAAGATCAGGATTTATAGGGCTGTGAGATCACAGGGGATGGCTATCTGTGGATTGGCTGGCTGCACAGCATTACGGGTGATATTGTGTTCCTGGGCTTGTCTCCTCTACACTTAGTTTTGCTTTGTAACACGGGCAGATGCCCTTTTAGGAAAACCTGATTCATTATCACGAAGCGCAAGGAAATTTGGATTAATTGAAAATTGAAATTGCCTAAACTTTGGACCGAATTCTGCTTCAAATACTTTGCTTCGGTCAACACTAGCAACATCCCTAAACATACAGCCAGAGCTACAATGGAATGGTTTAAATGAAAGCACATTTATGTGTTAGAATTGTCCAGTCAAAGTTCTTACACCTCTGTGTTGTCCCATTCCTCTGCTTCTGTTCTAACAAATTATGAATAAATTGACAACTTGGTGTTGTGCTCCTATATGGCACACCCTCAACTAGTAACTTCTAAAATAAACTTCTAGAAATAACACAGTAACAGTGTAAGGGCTTGTTCACACATCAGTTATTTGATCAATTATTTACATCAGTTATTGTTAGCCAAAACCAGTAGTGAAGCCTACACAGAGGTAAGGTATAATGAAAAGATCTGCACCTGTTCTGTGTTTTTGACCCTCACCTGGTTTTGGCTCACAATAACTGATGGAAATAACTGATCAAATAACTGATGTGTGAACACAGCCTAAGCAGAGTTCTAAAAAAGATGATCCAGCATTGTTATTTCACAAGGAAAATAAGTATTTACTAAAATGGACATGTCAGGAGAGGTGAGAAGTCCTCTGAGTTCAAACAATAAAGGTTTATGCTCACTATGATGACTTATTGCTGCTATCTCTAATCTGGAAAATGTTTTTCCTTACAGCCACCCTCTGTGCAGGAGACTCCAGAACGGACCCATTTCATTGGTGGTGTCCTATTTTTGTCTGCATCATGGAGTAATGGAAGTGAGAAAAATATGGATTGCACATGGGCTCATTTTGCAGATCTGTGGTTTGTAGACTACAGTACAATATGGACCTGGTTGTGTGAATGAGGGCCTAGTAAAGTTATTACTCTTTGATCTGACTACACAAATTTGCACATAAATTGATCTTTTATGAGGGTGGTCCCCTCAAAGAAAAAATTAAACAAAATGGAAGATAAAGAGGACCTTTCACCGCTTCTGACATGTCTGTTTTAATAGCTATATGCATTCCCCATGTAATAACAATTATGGAACATCTACTCTTATGGCTCTATGTTGTGCCATTCCTTTATTTTTTATACTAGAAGTAATGAATGAATTGCTAGCAGTCTGCAGTAAGGGTACAGAGGGGTGGTAACCAGTTGGGGGTGTGTACCTGCACAGACTCACTCTATCCAATTAGTGCTGCCATTTTCAGTCTATGCAGGTACACACCCCCAACTGGTTACCTCCCCTCTGTACCCTTACTGAAGGCTCATAGCAATTCATTCATCTTCTAGTAGAAATAATAAAGGAATGGCACAACATAGAGCCATAAGAATAGATGCTCTAGAACTCTTATTACATAGGGAATGCATGAAACTATTAAAACAGACATGTCAGAAGTAGTGAAAGGTCATCTTTAAAGGTAATCTGTCACCAGCGACCTTCCTATCCAATGGTTTGCATAGACACATAGCTGTGGGTCACCTGATTAAAACGCTGGATTTCTCTTTTTGATCTGCGTCTCCATTCCTGAGTTATGATATTTTTTCGGAATATCCAAGTTAGGCCTTTGGTGCAATGATGGTGTCAAAATTGCTCTTGTTGTCTTTAAGCTCTACTCCTTTCTGTAGCGAGTCCCTCCCTGGCTGTTCTGATTGACAGGGACAGATAGTGGTAAAGCAGTTTGTGTAGAGGGTAGGGCTGGCCACAGAAAGGAGTGGAGCTTGGGTGCAACAAGAGCAATGGTGTCAAGGTTAAATACCTTTACCTTTTAGGTTGCCAGAAGATGGATCTGTGTCCATCTCTGGTTAGAGGGAGTACCAGTCTAGTTGTCCTACAAAGAGAACCTATGTTGTGTGAGCTCCCCGGAGCTAGGCCCAAGTTTCAGAGTACCATCATCTCTGACTCTACAGCTACTCAAGCAAGCTATTCTACTACCAAAAGTGTTCCAGAGAGAGGGAGAAAGAGAGAAAGGAAATAAGAAGGCCCAGAATATTTTCATTTGGAGGCCATGCATTGGAGTATTGTGTATGTTTATGGCAGAGAGATATTTTGCTGCTGTGAGTGGAAATATTGATATCCTTCCACCCTTCCACATTTTGGGAGGGTTTGGACAGCCGTGCCTTAAATCTGTACCCCTCAGTCAGGAATTATGGAACCTATACCAAATTCCTCAATTGCATGCCTAAGGTTCTGCAGCGATAATTTAGAAAGACATAGAGAAAGAGTACCACAACCCCCAACATTGCTGTTATCCATCCATACATTGCTATTGGGGAAGGAAAATGTATGGTGTTCTGATTGAAATTGTACCTTGTACCCCAGCTGCCACCAGGAATGAGCCCCAATGCCAGGACCCATGGTCCTAGGGAGCGTGTGTGAAGATTGCCACTGTGTTCTGTGTGCACAACTATCGTCGCCAGAACTACCACTCCCATACTCCGCTTGCTCACCCTGGGCTTTCTGCATAACCATTTTTGAAAAGCAGATCAGAAAGTGCCCATACTTAACTATGTGAATTAATTTCATTTAAAATTTTTCACTGCAAGTTTTTTTTTTTTTTTTAAATCACAAAAAAGGTGCAAACTCACCCCAGTAGGGGATGGTTTAGAAAAACTGCAGTAGCATTTCTAGATAAAAATGTGAAGTTATTCTTATGATACATCCCCCCCCCATGTATTTTAAGTACTCAGCCAACATGTCCAACCTCCCAAAAGACACTGCCTCTCTCTTTCTCAGTATGGCCCATCATTTTTGGTCCACAGTATGGCTACCCTCTTATTCCTAGACTCCAGTCTGGCACCCCTCTAATTCTTGGTCCCTAGCATAATTCCCCTCTTGGTCCTCAGCAAGCCTTCCCTCTTATTCCTAGTCTCCATGATGGCTCCTCTTCTTATTCTTGGTCCCTAACATGCTTCTTCCTTTTATTCATTGTCCCTGGCATGTCTCCCATCTAATAACTTGTCCCTAGTATGGTTCTTCATCTTATTCATGGTGCCTAGCATGGCCTTCCTCTCATTCCCTTCATAGCTTCCCTCTCATTTATTGTCTCCAGGATGGCTCCTCCTGTCATTCCTGGTTCCCCAGCATGGCTTCTCCTCTCATTCCTGTTGCCCAGTATGTCCCTTCCTTTTATCCCCCTAGCCCCCACCCCTCCCTCCCTGCCTGCTAACATTGACATCTCAATCTGCAAGCTCCCTTGGTCAGCAATCATGGGCAATCATGACATGGACTGTATCTTCCCATTCTCTGACACCTTCTCATGATGTTTGTGGTTACTAGTAACGTTCCTCTTCCTCATCTCTCTGCTCTAATGATGCGGCTCAATACTAACTGCTCCTCTTCCCTACTGTCCATTGTATAGTAAGTCTCATGCTTGCTTCATACTGGTGACTGGTGAAGTGGGGACATGCATCCAGACAATTCAGAGCCCAAATAAACCCAAAGCGTGGTCTTTTTTAAAAATGTTCCTACTGAATGGACATATTACATGGATAATGAGCAGTAAAATTACAGAAAAATATCAGTTTGAAGGAGATAGGGTTTTCTGTATATTATCTACAGACACAAACATAGAAACAAAAACATAAATAGGGGACTTCCTTAACACTAAAAAAAATAATACAATACTACAAACTGGATATATGCTACTTTAGCTGCCATGTTCGAACCATTAAAGAAGTCTATAATATGCTCACATTATAGTCTGCAGCACGCAGCCTATTTTCAGTTCTACCAAACAGGAATTTAGATTATTTCTCTATGATGATCTCATTTTGGTTCTGTAGAACCGATGGTTTAAAAGAGTTGGAATAGTAATACAGCAAAATGTGGTTGCCTTTTGGCCATGTGGAGTCAACCTTGAAGTGTTTATACATCGTTAAAAGCATATGAGGTGAAGAATTCCACTAAATTTTACAATTGGCGGGGAATACTAAATCTCTTTATGGAGAGCACCTAAGCAGCATGAGGAGTCTTGTAGGCCAGGCAGTGCTCCTCTGGAATTCTGGGAATAGGGTATGTAAATGAGCTCTGAACAAGCTCTGACTCTAGTGCCACCAGATGTAAGGCAGCTCTCCTATAAGTCAATGTTTGACTTTTTAAACAGACTTTGATACATGACTTGGATAATAATTAAGCCAGCATCTCATCTGTAGACACACAGATTGCCCCCCATCAGTGCAGAGCAGAGAAGACTGGCTTAACTGGGTGAGAGGCATAAGTCAGAATTCGAGGAATATTAAATCTCCTTATAGAGAGCGCCTAAGCGATGTGGGTAGTCTTATAGTATATAAGGAGTATTATAGTCTATAACGTGATTTAGTATTCCCTGAAATTTGACTTAGTCTCAGTCATCTCTGCTCTGCAATGATGAGGGGCTATAACCCTAAAACAGCTAGCTTAATTATTATCCAAGTCATGTCTCACAGCCTGTTTTAAAGGTTGAAAGTTGACTTCTAGAATACCTGTCTTACATCTGGTGGCATTAGAGGCAGACCTTGTTAAGAGCTCATTTGCATACCATTTTCACAAAATTTTACTTAAATTATTGAGATGCCAGATTATCTAATTTCCATAGCTTCTATTGTTCTAAACATGTTTGCTGGATATCTGCAAATCTTGTTGACCATGACAAACGTCTTCCTATACTAACGTCTTATATTTTCTGCATCAACAAAGGAATGTTTTTGAGTTGTTTTTTTTGCCAAGCATGGCATGTACACAAACTTGATCATTCATAACACTCCATTATTAGAAATCACAAATACAATGGACAGTCATTCTCACATGACATTCTTCAGCTATAGCAGATTGGCAGCAGAATGTTTCATACTGGGGTAAGTAATGTGCAATGTCACTTATCACGTCCAGTTGTGCTACTTTGGAAGCAATATGAGAATGTGGGATAAATATTTGGCTTAGAATGGAAAGAAAATTGTAATATATATTAGTCTTCAATGTCTTGTTTCCATATCACCACCATCATTTCTGCAACTGTAATCTTCTTCGCCTCAAACATGCCTTCTGCAGCACAGTAGGGTTACTGTATTTTTTTCATGGGACTATCAATTTCTAGTAGTTCTTCTACATTTGTCCCATTTGCTTTCAGATGAATGACTGTGGAAGGTTCTGACTCAGGCTTCCCTACAGAAATACATGAGGTACTGCCACAAAAATAATTAACTACCTGCAGTGTGGACTGCAAACTGTCAGAACTCAAGATCAATGTTCCTTCTATCCCTTTGTGGTTGTAGAGCAGAGCTGTACGGCAGCTGGGTGATACATTGTGAAGGGTGCATTCCCATGTAGTAACCACAGATTAAACTTGCAATACTGTGCGACCATAAATTAAAGGGGTTATTCCCATCTCTGACTTTTCTGTGGATATACCATGAAAGTCTGATAGACCCTGACTCTATCTTTAGACCGGCTTCATCTGCCTATTGCAGTGTCATGATTGGCTCTCTCCATTTGCTTCTATGAGAGAATAGGACTCGTGGTGTGACTTTCATCTATCAGACATCTGTGAATATGCCATAAACGTCTAACCTGCATTCCTATATAACAACCCGGATAACACAGTGATAACTCTCTAAGTACAGATAATTTAGTAGATGTTACCTGCAGTCCTATGTAACACCACAGACCACACAGTGATAACCCTTTGGGCACACATAGATAGGAAGGAAATTGGGTTTCATGGTGCTCAGAGTCTCCTTTACTTGCAGTAGTGTCGTGAATGAGAAACGTGGACTGCCATTGATTGGAACCATATCTTCTTTAATGACTAATCCAGATGCTGTTTGGGATCACATGATAGTTGGGTTTGAGTATGGAGGCCTCAATTCTGCCTTTTCTGAGAAGCACACACTGACCCAACTGCGATAATCCGGGGATCCATCACATACAGCAGTGGGTCACCCCTAGTAGTGATACGAGGGGCACTAACAGCTCAGCAAGACAATATGTGCAGGACATCCTGTGCTCACATGTGTTGCCTCTCATGGCAGGACTTCCAACTGGCATTTTTCAGCAGGATAATGCTCACTCACACACAACAAGTGTTGCCCAGGAATGTCTACACCAGATTGTCACACTTCCTTGGCCTGCTCGGTCGCCTGATTTATTGCCAATTGAACATTTTAGGGACCAGCTGGAAGGCTAGCTTCAGGAGCCTATGAATGTGCAGAATCTACAGCTGCAATATCTGTGGGCAAATTTGCTGCATTATACTATACCAGTATAACTGGCTAGAGGTGGCCAGGGTACTAGAACCTTATTTCAATTCTACAGTTTTACCCAATAAACCTATCCTTTCTCTCTAATATTGTAATTAGAGATGAGCAAAGTTTTGGAAAATTCGATTTGCCTGCTTTGCCACGAAGCGCATTACTTCGTCACGAAGTGCATTTTTTTGTAAGTAGCAGGTGCAATGACAGAGAGCTGCGATAGTGCTGCTCCCCATCATTGTACCTCTCAGATGCTCCGTTCATACATGATTGTGGCATCTGAGAGTAATAATACAGTTTAAAATTAACAGAGAAAGCAAAATCTCGAGCGGCCCAAGATGATGCCATCACACTGGCCAGCGTGGTGACATCATATGCCTTTAACGATTTTTGAGGCATGAATGAATTTTTCTGGAGAATCCATTGTGAATATTGAAAATGCAGGACCACTGCTATAAGGACCATGGCTGCTCCTTTGTTCCGAAGATTGACAAGGGTACGTGTGGATTGTTTATTAGAGATGAGTTAATTGATTATTATTAACTGGATTCAACCCAATTTGTTTTTAAATGTATTTATGTTTTTTGGTGATTTGATTTGGGTGAATTTAGGAAGAAATGCAGAAATAATAATAATCATAATGTGTCTAGAGGGAAGGATAATATGAGTCCTGGGAGATCTCATTTTCAGGCTAGCTGCCACACTTTCAATTTTGGTAGAATCAGTTTTGACCTGAATCAAATCAAATTTAACAGTTGTTTTGCGAACATTCCTGCACAAATTACGAACATACAGTCTAAGCTTTGTCAAAAGTACGCTACTGAACTGAATGCATAAGCATTAGCGTAAAAAGTACATATGAATCCTAAGCATACTATTGATTCGCGATTGCGTCATACGCATGCACGCACGAGGCTAGGCCACGGCGTACAGTCCTCAGCAGAGGCAGTCCACATGAGGTAGAAAAGTACTAGCTATCCGGCTAAGTGCATAATTTACTAAAAACACCATACAATAAGTGCATAATAGGACATATTGCAGTACCTGAAAAAGAATACACACAATGGGCTAAAGTGCTTGAACGTTGCTGAACCTGTAAAAACATTATTGCTAAAATACGACATAATTGTGACATAATTGTGCAAAAAATTTAGTGCAATCAATTTCACATTTGTAAGCATAATAGGCTCAGATATATGTTTGAGTCTCTCCTCATGGCTGCTTGGCATAAAACACTGGAACACATACAGTAGTCCAAAATTCAATTGTAATCTACGTGAGGTAATTTTGTAATCCAAACAGGTAACGTGTAATCCACATGGATAATATAAAATAGCAGCAAATAGAGAACCCTTTTTGCAAAGGGGGCTCCCAAATAACCTGAGATTGAGTAAAAAGGAAAATAGGTGCACTGTGGCGTAACTGGGAATTTTCTGCAGAATGGGGGGGAGTCCTGACAAGCCATGTCCATCTGGGTGAGAGTCAAACAGGGGGCAATAAAAACAAGTTAAATTAAAAACAAGTGCCAACTAGCTCTCACCTGTCAGGTGCAGTCCATGTTGTGTCTCCCATAGGTCCAGACCATGAGGTGTCCTTTAAATCAGCCAGACAGAAACAGCCAGTTGTAGAGGGGTTCCTCAGATGAGGGACCTGAAGTCCTCCTCACTGCTACTGCTGCTGAAGGACATAAGAGGACGTTCCTGCCTTCTGTAGGCCGGGCTGGCTGCCGTGGTTGAGCTCCACTCCCCTCTGCTGCTAGAATTTGGACTTGACCGGGTGGTGGTCACACTGGTGAGCGCTGCTGCCACCTGAGTCTTCACCTTTCCGGATACTCCTGCCGGGACAGCAGGGGTAAGGACTTCTGGCTGCAGCGGTTCAGGCAAAGCTGCACCCAAGGAAGAACTGCCAGCTCCCCTGGCTGCTGCTGACTTCATTTTCCATGGTAGCTGGCTACTGGATCACTGTGGGCTGGAAAGTAAAGGATGATGTAGTCAGCTGACCCAGGTGAAAGGACTGTGGTGGTGGTGGCAATTCAGGGATCAGAGGCTACGGCTGTGGCTTCTCTCTGAAACAGAGGGTGTCATCTGGTGACTCTTGTAGGCAGCGCATGCGTCCTGTGGCTGCTGGATCATCCGGCCAGGTCTCGGCTGGTGATGCAGGTACCAGGAGCTTTGACAATAACGTTACCCCGGTAGCAAAGTGGCCTTTCAGGGATGCCATGGGGGTATATTCTACCTGATCCCCCACGTATAGGCCGTGATGGGCTTGGGGCAGGTAAGACCATTTCACAGACCTGCGGCCCACAAAGTACTCCTTGCCATCCACGTCGTTCGCAAGGAAGCCACAGCCTCGCTCCACTGAAAACCATAAGATGGTTCCCTTACGCTGTTCCAGTGTAGGGTCTCCCAGCCGCGGATGGTCAAGCACTTGGATGACCCAGTCCTCTTTCTTATAGTCCCATAGGGTCTGGGCATGGGCCGTCACTGATTAAGGCACGATGGGATTCTGCCGCATGGAAGGTGTTCTCCTCCTAGGCGGCAGAGTGGATGCTCCAGCTACCTCCGCCGCACCAGGCGGCACAGGGAACGCCTCAGGAGCCAGTGGGATTCTCTTGGCCAATTGTGACTGATCTGATGTCCTCTGGAGTGGCCAGTGATTCAGGGTACTCGCTACCAAACACCATCTCTCCCCACTTTGGTCGCAGTTGTTTTGCCATGCTGTGGTATCTTGTTCACCGCTGGCTTGAACTGGAGAGGAGGGCGGAGAAATGAAGTAGGAGTCTTCACTCCTTTTAGATGCAAATAGATATTTCCCGGGCCGGACTGTTTTTTCCCGCTTCTGAGGGGAGCGTATCTTTAGTTTCCCGCTCTTGAGGGGGCGTATCATCATTTTCCGCTTCTGGGGGCCGGCAAGAAGAATGCTTAAGTAGTGTCATTAGCATTAGCGTTCAAAATTTTAAGAACATTTACGAATAATACGAAGAGAATCTGAATAAATCCGGATTCGCTTTGGAGTAGGAAAAAAGGAGGATTCGTAACAAATCTACGAAGTGGTGAATAGACTCGCTCATCTCTACTATCAATGTTTTAGTCATGTAAAATCCCTTTAAAGGTGGTCTGTTAATAGAACTTAGCCACTGAAACGGCCATCAAACTGTTAGCCTGGATAGTGATAGGTTCACAATGAAGAGCTTCTCCTGTTAGAGTTGTCATAATAGAGAAAAATAACTAAGAAGTCGCAAGAGAGGAGCCACTTTCCTGAACAGGCATGCCATTTGCTCTTCTGGCTTAATTAATGTACCACAGGCTGGGTACATCATCAGAAGCAAACCTCAGCAGCACATGTGCAGTGAAGCAAGGTTTGCTGGCAACTGCTTTATCTGTATACTGCACATGCAAAAAATACTTCTGAGGTAATTCTTGATGAATTGTGGACAAGAATAGTCATTTTCTATTATGGTTGCGGCCATGTGCGGTCCGCTGCTTGTTTCATCTCTATGAGACTACCAGAGATAGCCAAGCTCAGCTATCCCCGGCAGCCCCATAGATCTGAATGAAGCAGCAGCGTGCATGCTTGACCACCATTCTCGTGATCAGTGAGAGCCCTAGCTGTTAGACCTCTGCCGAGCAGACTCTTCTATCCTGTCTTGTGGGTAGGAGATAGGTTGTCTTAATGGGACAACTGTTTTAAGATAATCCTTTAACCCTGTGCTGGAATTCATAATATTTTCTTTGAATAACAGAAAGGCAGTAATTGTAGAAATACACCAGTCATTTTTTTGTGAAAAATAAGACAAAGCATGTAGAATGAAGAATAAACATTAGTTTATGCATTCTTATCCTGCTACTTTGATTAATGGCTTGTTTGGAAGCTGAAGTTCCTGGAGGATTAATGCTAATGCGCATATGACCCAGCGGACCTGTTCTCTTCTATGGCACTGTAAGTGCTATAGATTTTTTAGACTGGAAATGCAGATTAGTCATGTTTGAGCTACACAATGTGTGTGCCTGGTCTGCACAGATGGAAAGAACAACTTCATTTAAATACCGTCACATCAATGTCATCCTCCTGTTCTTGTGTCCAAATCCTCACAGTTAGCATTATAAAGTTTATGACAGTCCATATTGTCCTCTCTTCACCAAACTGAACAGTGGTTCCTAACAGAAAACAGCTGATTGATGAGCACTAGAGATGAGCGACTTAATTCTGAAATTCACAAATTCAAATTTTTCAAATAGTTTTGATTCTGTTGAATCCAAATTTCATGTGATTTGATTTGCTTGGAGGGGGAAAGAGACAATTAGAGCACTTTCGATTCGGGACAAATGTTTTCAGACCCAAAGTTGAATCAGATGCTCAAGTCAGTTGAATTGAACTTAACTTGTAGTTTAGGAAATTTGCTAATTTCTAATGGGGATCCCTGCTAACAAGTAGGAATGTCCCATAGTGGAAACCACCTTTTAAAGGAAATGTGTCACCAACAATTTTATCTGCCAGTTAAAACCAGATAACATCATATATCCCTTTTCTAATCTGTTTTTATTTTCTGGTTACCATTCTCTGAACATTATTATGGGTGCAGCCATCTTGCCTGACCTGTTCTTAACAGTATTTATATTGCATTAAGAAAATTGCTCTATGGCAGCCCTATGAGCCATAGACACACTGGTCAGGAGGGAACCTCATTGACTTATATGAGAGAGTCTCCTAGTGCAAAGGTTAGTGTACAAGGAAAGAACAGATAAGATTTGACAATCACCCATCATGAATCGTGGATCATGTCTTATCTACTGTATACACAGAGATGATATCATTACAGGCAGGATTAGAATGACAGATAAGCAGGTAACTACAGTATAGTGATCTGTACAAACCAAATGTCGCCTATTATTAGGCTTAGTGGCCAGTGCGAAAACTGCAGGATTTTTGGGTTTTGTTTAAATATAGATATTGATGATGAAAATGAAAAATAACATCATGGAAAATTGTTTAAAACATGTTAAACTTAAAAACGTGATTTTAACAATAGGTCAGTATATGATGACACATTCCCTTTAATGAACCTTATCAATTATGTGCAAATTCAATGTATCTAGTATAAAAAAGATGAAACAACTTTTCAAATTTTCTTAATTCAAAATGTCCTGTTTTGTGTCTATGGCTCCTATGTAGACCTATGTTTCTACTAGAGATGAGCGAATCTATTCGCCGCTTCGGATATTCGTTACGAATCCTCCTTATTTCCTACTCCGAAGAAAATCCGGATCTGTTCAGATTCACTTTGTACGATTCTTAAATGTTCTTAAAATTTTGAACGCTAATGCTACATACATTACGTACGCATTCTTCTTGTCCCCTGGCACCCTGAAGCGGGAAAATGACGATATGCCCCCTCAAGAGCGGGAAAGTGACGATACGCCCCCCCCCCCCAGAAGCAGGAAAAACCAGCCAGGCCCACCGGGAACTATCTATTTGCAAGTATAGGGAGTGAAGACTCCTCCCTCATTACTCCGCCCTCCTCTCCAGTTCAAGCCAGCTGTGAACAAAACAGCATAGCGAAACAACTGCGCCCAAAGTGGGGAGAGATGGTGTGGGGTACCGAGCCCAAACCACCGGAGAGACCCGAGGAGATCACAGTGGCACAAGTGATCCCGAGAATCGCACGGGCACCGGAGGTGTCCACCGTGCGGCTGGTGCATCCACTCCGCCTTCCATGCGTCAGAATCCCATCGTGCCTTCATCAGTGACGGTCCATGCCCAGACCCTATGGGACTATAAGAAACAGGACTGGGTCATCCAAGTGCTTGACCATCTGAGGCCGGGAGACCCCACGCTGGAAAGGCGTAAAGGAACCATCCTCTGGTTTTAAGTCTAGCGAGGCAGTGGCTTCCTTGCGGACGACGAGGACGGCAAGGAGTACTTTGTGAGCCGCAGGTCTGTGAAACGGTCTTACCTGCCCCAAGCCCGTCACGGCCTATACGTGGGGGATCAGGTAGAATATACCCCCATGGCATCCCTGAAAGGCCCCTTTGCTACCGGGGTAACGTTATTGTCAAAGCTCCTGGTACCTGCATCACCAGCCGAGACCTGGCCGGATGATCCAGCAGCCACAGGACGCATGCGCTGCCTACAAGAGTCACCAGATAACACCCTCCGTTTCAGAGAGAAGCCACAGCCGTAGCCTCTGATCCCTGGATTGCCACCACCACCACCACCACAGTCCTTTCACCTGGGTCAGCTGACTACATCATCCTTTACTTTCCAGCCCACAGTGATCCAGTACCAGCTACCATGGAAAATGAAGTCAGCAGCAGTCAGGGGAGCTGGCGGTTCTTCCTTGGGTGCAGCCTTGCCTTAACCGCTGCAGCCAGAAGTCCTTACCCCTGCTGTCCCAGCAGGAGTATCCGGAAAGGTGAAGGCTCAAGTGGCAGCAGCGCTCACCAGTGTGACCACCACCCGGTCAAGTCCAAATTCTAGCAGCAGAGGGGAGTGGAGCTCAACCACGGCAGCCAGCCCGGCCTACAGGAGGCAGTAGCATCCTCTTATGTCCTTCAGCAGCAGTAGCAGTGAGGAGGACTTCAGGTCCCTCATCTGTGGAACCCCTCTACAACTGGCTGTTTCTGTCTGGCTGATTTAAAGGACACTTCATGGTCTGGACCTATGGGAGCCACAACATGGACTGCACCTGACAGGTGAGAGCTAGTTGGCACTTGTTTTTAATTTATATTGTTTTTATTGCCCCCTGTTTTACTCACCCAGATGGACATGACTTGTCAGGACTCCCCCCCATTCTGCAGAAAATTCCCAGTTGCGCCTCAGCGCACCTATTTTCCTTTTTACCCCCTTCTCGGGTTATTTGGAGCCCCCTTTGCAAAAAGGGTTCTCTATTTGCTGCTATTTTATATTATCCATGTGGATTACACATTACTAGTGTTGAGCGAGCATGCTGGGCCGAACTCGCTGTTCGGCCAAGCATGCCTACGCTCGGGTACGCTCGGTGTTCGGCCGAACACCGAGTGTACTCGAACGCAATGCTCGAGTCTCTTTCCCGCCGCACTGTAATGTTGATTTGTACGCTAATGCGTACGAATTTATAGGCTAATGCGTACAAATTTGTATGATAATGCGTACGCATTTGTACGCTAATGCGTAAGCATTTGTATGCTAATGCGTACGCATCGTGCGCTAATGCGTATAAATTCAGTTAATTAGCATACTTTTACGAGTGAAAGGAGTAAAAGAGGAGAAGTAGTGATTGTGACCTTTTTCTAATAACCAGACACCCTCCCCTCTTCCGAGCGGGGGGTGCCTGGTTTGGTCCCATTGACTAACATTATGCTCGGGTGCTTGGCCGAGCACTCAAGCAACCCCTAGTGCTCGGCCAGAGCACCCGAGCATACGAGCACAAACGTGCTCGCTCAACACTACACATTACCTGTTTGGATTACAAAATTACCTCACGTGGATTACAATTGAATTTTGGACTATGTGTTCCAGTGTTTTATGCCAAGCAGCCATGAGGAGAGACTCAAATATATATCTGAGCATATTATGCTTGCAAATGTGAAAATGGTTGCACTAAAATGTTTGCATAATTATGTCTTTGCAGTATTTTAGCAATAATGTTTTTGCAGGTTCAGCAACCTTCAAGCACTTTAGCCCATTGTGTGTATTCTTTTTCAGGTACTGCAATGTGTCCTATTATGCGCTTATCGTATGGTGTGTTTGGTAAATTATGCACTTAGCTGGATAGCTAGCACCTTACTCTTCTAGCTCATATGGACTGCCTCTGAGGACTGCACGCCACAGTGTACGTGCGTGCGTATGATGCAATTGCGAGTCGATAGTACCCTAAGGATTCGTACGCACTTTGTACGCTAATGCTTACGTATTCAGTTCAGTAGCGTACTTTTAACAATGCTTAGACTGTATGTTCATAATTTGTGCAGGAATGTTCCTAAAAACAACGATTATTTTTTAATGCAACTTCGACCGAATAAATTAGTATTAAGAACAAATCTTGTTATAAATTCGTCAATTATTCGCCAAAGCGAATTTTGAAGATTCGCTCATCTCTAGTTTCTACATACTAACAAACTATAAACAACTTTGCAGTCATACTTCTTTATATCTGCATATTATTAGTTGCTACTCTTCCAAATGTATGCTTACAAAAGTGAGTATGACTACAGACTCATACTCCGGTGTTTTTCTTTTTTTTTTTTAGTTTTTACCCTTGGCAACAAGAAAAAATGTACGGCACTGTGATTGGTGAGCAGAGTGAAGGCTGCAGCACTGGTGCCTTCTCAAACAGCAGATCGTCAGAGTCCCGGGTCTGAGACTCCCACTGATCAGATACTGATGACCTATCCAGAGTGAATTGACTTGAAACTTCCGAAGTCGATTTGAATAAAACTTTATTCCAATACTGTACGGGGAGACCCAGCGCATTGAATTCAATACCACTTGAAACTGAACCTAAGTTCGGGAAATGTTTTTTTACAGTACAAATTCATTTATAAAGTTATTATGCGAAATCTCGCAAGACTTCGAGAAGCAATAACTTCGGCTCATCGGAGCATTTTGCATTTCATTTGGAAATCAAGGTCTCGGAGCCTGGAGGAAGAGTGGAGAGGTCCTCAATCCAAGCTGCTTGAGGTCTAGTGTGAAGTTTCCACAATCAGATGGTTTGGGGAGCCATGTCATCTGCTGGTGTAGGTCCACTGTGTTTTATCAAGACCAAAGTCAGTGCAGCCGTCTACCAGGAAATTTTAGAGCACTTCATGCTTCCCTATGCCGACAAGCTTCTTGGAGATGGAATTTTTATTTTCCAGCAGGACTTGGCACCTGTCCACACAAACCAATACCTGGTTTATTAACCACTGTATCACTGTGCTTGATTGGCCAGCAAACTCGCCTGATCTTAACCTCATAGAGAATCTATGGGGTATTGTCAAGAGGAAGATGAGAGACACCAGACCCAACAATGCAGACGAGCTGAAGGCTGCTATCAAAGCAACCTGGGCTTCCATAACACCTTTGCAGTGCCACAGGATGATTGCCTCCATGCCACGCCGCACTGATGCAGTCATTCATGCAAAAGAAGCCCCAACCAAGTATTGAGTGCATTTACTGTACATACTTTTCAAAAATTACAGTTGGTCTGATATAATATTCTAATTTTCTGAGATAATGAATTTTGGGTTTTCCTTGGCTGTAAGCCATAAATATTAACCTAAATAAACCCTTGAAAAAGTTCACTCTGTTTGTAAGACTCTATACAGTGTTTCACTTTTTGAATTGAATTACTGAAAAAAACAACTTTTTGATGATATTCTAATTTATTGATATGCACTTGTACGTAGCTGAAGCACGGCACCAATTCGACTAAAGATGATGGTATGATAACATTTTGACTATGTTTAGAAACCTGTACTGCAGCTGGTGTTTCTGATCCATTGATAACACCAGGCTAACAAAATGACCCCTTAGATTAAGGTGTAATAGTGGTCATCGCATGGTTATCCTGCTGTCTAGTCAAGATTCTGTGTGGCTTGCTAATAAGAAAAGTATTAACTCCTTGCTGTTTGTTAATGACCATATGATTCTTAGGCAAACAGCAATAAGCACTTATCTCATTAGTAGATAGTAGTGATGATCGAGCACCCCGATTCTCAGGTTTTCGGGCCAAACAGTAGGTGGTGCTCGAGTGCTCGGCCGAGCACCCGAGTATAATGGAAGTCAATGGGAGAACACCAGGCACCCCTGCTCTGCAGAGTGGAGGGTGTCCGGTTCATAGGAAAACGTGAGAAAATGGAGAAAAACACCACTGAAATGGTTAGGAAACAGCATGGGGAGGATGTTTGGATGCATCTTGGACACCGAAGTCTCTGCTATTAACGATGATGACCGACTATTACGTCACTTTTACGGAATGACAATAATACCCCCAAAAACCGAAGATAGCATCGATTTTAGAGGAAATATTGTTAGGAAACATATATTTACTTGTATATAAAGCGCAAGTAGCAGCACACTCTCACCCCTAATGTTTTACACAGTCAGATCAGCAGCAGGCACTGGCCCCTAATGTTTTAGACGGTCAGATCAGCAGCAGACCCTCACCCCAAATGTTTTTGAGTGTCAGCAGCACTGAAGGTCAACTTGTCAGGAGGAGGACCAGAGTGAAGAAGTGGAACAGGAGGTGGTGGACGATGAAATCATTGGCCGAACATGGGAAGGAGGCAAGCTGAGCGAGGACAGCAGTACAGAGGGGGAGGGATCCGCAGCACCGCAACAGGCTGGAAGAGGATGCGGGGTGGCAAATAGGAGAAGGCAGGCCACACCAACAAGTGTGGACAATAAAACAATTGTCATTTGCAACCTGTGCTGTACCAAAATGAGCAGGGGCATGAACACTAGCAACCTGACCACCACCAGCATAATCTTCATGGCAGCAAAGCGCCCTAATAGGTGGGCCAAACGCCTGGATCCACAATCGGTGTCTGCGGGTCACACCACTGCCTCATCTTCCCTTGGTTACGTGCTAGCCAAGACGCAGGCCCAGATGCCTTCCGCCCTGCACCTGGACCCTCGCACGCACCATCAGCGAGCACATCCACTTCTGTGTCCCAGCGCAGCGTACAGATGTCCATACCCCAGGGCTTTGAACGAAAGCACAAATACCCACCCACTCACCACAGGCCATAGCACTAAATGCACACCTTTACAAATTGCTGGCACTGAAAATGTTGCTTGTGGACACTGAGGCTTTTTGCAGTCTGATGGCGGCGGCTGTCCCTCGTTACTCAGTACCTAGACGCCACTATTTTTGCCGGTGTGCCCTCACCATCTTACACCAGCATGTGTCCCGAAACATAACCCGTGTCCTGACCAACGCAGTTACTGGGAAGGTCCACTTAACGATTGACACATGGACAAGTGCTTCTGGCCAGGGACGCTACATTTCCCTGACGGCAGACTGGGTGAACATTGTGGAGTCTGGGAGCAAGTTGTACCCTGGGATGGCACAGGTGCTACCAACACAAAGGATTGCGGGCCCTACTTCCATCAGGATTTCCGCCACCACCTACATTAGCGGCTGCAACACCTCCTTCTTCTCCATTACTTCCATCTAGGAATTCGAATCTTGCAGCACCAGTCAGCCATCAGTCAGTAGCTGGAAGCAGTTTAGTACAGCGGTGGGGAAGCGGCAACAGGGGGTGCTGAAACTTATTTGCTTAGGTGACAAACAACACACTGCCACAGTGCTGTAGTAGGGTATAAGGGACCAGGCTGAGCTGTGGCTCTCACCACTCAACCTACAACCAGGTGTGGTTGTGTCTGATAACAGCCGCAACTTGGAGCTTGACAAGCTCGCACACATACTGTCACACTGAGGTGTGGGGGGAAAACCACACAGAGCGTAGGAGGGAAAGAATATTGGCCTGGGCCTGGAAACTAAGGAAGGAAGATGGACACCTCCTAAAGGAATCCCTGACTCTAATCCTGACTAACTACCAGTATGAACAGGCCTCAAAGGTAGGCGAGTTCATACACAGGAACGTAAACCAAACTGACCCTATAGGACCCTGGAACTAATGACAGGAATGAGTCTACCTGTTCCTCCAACAGGAAGGACGAACAGGAGTCTCCCTCAGGCCAAACAACTGCTTCAACATAGTGGTTCAGCGGTTTCTCAAAACCGACACCAATTTGCTTGAGATGCTGGTGAAGGTGCCCATTTCCGAAAGTCACCCTCAGCTTCCGCCGGTCTGGCAACTCTGCAGCAGTGCTTACACTTGCCAGCTCACTGACTGCTGTGCGACCTGAGCATGCGCTGGAACTCTATCTGTTTACAATAAAGACGGACATCGCTGCATGTGGAAAAGGTTCTGATAAGCGGCCTAGTGTCACAACTAGGAGGGAAAAATTTTGTAAAATGGTAAAGGAGTACCTAGCTGACAATGTCAACGTCCTCAGCGATCCCCCTGTGCCTTATAATTATTGGGTGTCTAAGCTGGACACGTGGCACGAACTGGCACTCTACACCTTGGAGGTGCTGGCTTGTCCTTCCGCCAGCGTTTTGTTGGAGTGGTTATTTAGTGCCGCTGGGGGCATAATAACTGCTAAGCGCATCCGCCTGTCAACTGAAAATGCTGACGCTAATCAAAATGAACAAGGCTTGGATTGCCCCTGACTTCGCTACCTCACCAGAGGAAAGCGACTGAACATAAAGGAACTTTAAAT
>ONZH01027033.1:0-59872 GCA_900303285.1 Rhinella marina | reverse complement strand
ACCGCCAACTTCAGAAGAGATGAGAACCATGCCTTTTTCGGCCAATAAGGCGCTACCAAAATCACCGGTACTGACTCTCTTTCCACTTTTTTTAATACTCTGGGCAGAAGGTTCATTGGAGGAAAGGCATAGCCCAGTTCCCCTTTCCAACTCTGTGCTAGGGCATCTATCTATAGCTATTGGCTCCTCCCAGGAGTTTAGGGAGAAGAATCTGTCCAC
Source organism: Rhinella marina (assembly GCA_900303285.1). Classification (NCBI taxonomy): domain Eukaryota; kingdom Metazoa; phylum Chordata; class Amphibia; order Anura; family Bufonidae; genus Rhinella; species Rhinella marina. Next base: position 59,653 of record ONZH01027033.1, on the reverse strand, counting down.
CTTCTTGTTCTTTTTTGGACGCAAACAGGTCTATTGATGGTAGACCAAATTTCTGTACAATTTGCTGGAAAATCTCGTCGTCTAGCGACCACTCCCCCTGGCTTATGGAGGAACGACTGAGGAAGTCGGCCACCTGGTTTTGTTTCCCTTGTAGGTGAACAGCCCTCATACAAAGTCTTCTTTCTTCCAGGAAGGCTACAATCTGTTTTGATAACATTAAAAGGGAAGCATTTCTGGTGCCCCCCTGTCGATTCACATATGCCACCGTGGTTGTATTGTCTGAGTACAGCAAAATGTTCTCCTGTGATGTTGCCTGAAAGGCCACCTGCAGCGCCATCAGAACCGCTTTCAGTTCTCTGAAGTTTGATGATCTTCTCCGGGTCGAGATGTCCCATCTGCCCTGCCAGGCCCTCTCTTGAGAATGAGCTCCCCACCCCCAAGAACTGGCATCCGTGGTTAGTAGGATCGGGTTCTGCATAGTCCAATTCACCCCCCTGCTTAAATTCTGCCCATCCATCCACCACCGGAGAGAGATTCGAGTCTGAGAGGATAGATGAATTATTCTGTTCAGGGAACCTGGAGAACCATCCCATATTCCCAGAATGTTTGATTGCAGATCCCTGGAATGGCCCTGGGCATATGGTACGGCAGGAATGGCTGCTGTCATAAGACCCCAAAGCCGACATGGCCTGTCTGATTGTGCAGTGATAAGTAAGGAATAACCACCGGACTTGCTGAAGCAGCTGTTCCCTCTTTTTTAAGGGTAGAAAAGCACTTCTCTCTACTGAATTCAATAATATCCCTAGAAAGACACAGGACTGAGTGGGAATCAGGTTTGATTTGGCCCAGTTTATCTTCCATCCCAACTCCTGTAGGGTTGAGCAGCACATCACTGACAGATTGTCTGTGAGTTCTTCCTGTGACCGAGAAAAAACTAGGAAGTCGTCGAGGTACGGCACTATGTGAATTCCCTTTAATCTGAGAAAGGCCGCTACTTCCGCCACCACCTTCGTGAAAAGTCTCGGGGCCTGAGAAATCCCGAAGGGAAGGGCCCTGTACTGAAGATGCACGCATTTCTCCTTTATCCAAACTGTTGTTCTTAGGAATTTCTGGGATGCTTGATGAATCGGGATGTGATAATAAGCATCTTCCAGGTCTATGCTTGCCATCCAACATCTGCTGGGGAGGAGATTTAAGGTAGATTTTAGTGTCTCCATACAGAACTTTTTGTATTTGAGGGATCTGTTCAAACTTTTTAGATTTAGAATCACTCTGAACGTCCCATTTGGCTTCTTTACCATGAATAATGGAGAGTAATACCCCTTTCCTTTTCTTCTTCGGGGGACTAGAGATACCACTCTCTTCTCTAACAGAGATATCATCTCTGCTTCCAAAGCCTGTCTTTTGCTTACGTCTGAGGAAGGGTCTGGACAAACAAAAAGGGTCCCGAGGGGGGACAGAGAACTCTATCTGAAACCCCTGTTTGATAACATTTAGGACCCACTGATTTTTTGTTATGCGAAGCCAGCTTGAAAAAAAGGCTCTCAGTCTTCCCCCGACCGGCAGCCTGGCGTCATTGCTGTTTGTCTTTGGGTTTATTATCCTGGTTTCTAAAGAAAAACCCGGAAGACTTCCTAGAAAATCTGCTCGAGCCCCTGTCAGACTGACCTCCCCTTTGTCTCTTATAACCCCTGCTAGGTCTACGAAAAAGGGGGGATCTCTGAGGAAGCGGGAACCCCTTCTTCTTATCCGACCCAAATAGTCTGGACCCATCACAAGGGACTGCACACAACCTCGCCTTAGATCCCTGGTCACCCTTCCATGACCTTAACCAGATAGCTCTCCTAGCCACATTTGACATTGCCGCTGCTCTGGCAGAAAAATCTTACAGAATCCGTAGATGCGTCAGCCAGGTAATCTGCTGCCTTAATGAAGGTAGGGATGGAAGATAACAAGTCCTCCCTAGGGGTTTTATCCTTCAAGTGGGTCTCTAACTGTGTCAGCCATAACTTAAGAGATCTGGAAACCCACGAAGCTGCAATAGCTGGCCTGAGACTAGTGGAGGCCGCTTCCCAGGATCTTTTAAGATAAGTATCAGCCTTCTTATCTAGCGGGTCAGCTAAAGATCCCAGATCTTCAAAGGGAAGGGCAGATTTCTTTGCCATCTTGGCTACTGGAGCGTCAACCATTGGTGCTCTGTCCCAAGTACCCGTGACCTCATCTTCAAATGGATACTTCCTCTTGATCGATGATGGGATAAAGAATTTTCTGTCTGGATTTTTCCATTCTTTTTTAATAAGAAAATCCATATACTTATGTACCGGAAACATTCTGCGGGACCTGGGGGCCAAACCTTCAAACATCTGATCCCCACAGATTTTGGCTGCTTAACCTCCTCTAACTGCATGGTGGTTCTGACTGCTTTAATTAAAAGCTCTGTATCTTCTACTGGGAATAGAGGCCTCCCAGCCACTTCATCCTCAGAAAGGGACTCATTCCCTGACTCTTCTAGGTTAGTAGATATTTCTCCTTCCGAAATTTCAGCTATGATCTCCCTCTCTGGTATGTGACTTTCCGGAGAACTGAGCTTAGAAGGTTTCAGTTTTTCCAATGAAGATCTGACTTCTGACTGAACCAATGCCTTAATAGTTTTGGAGATAGAATGTGATTCTTCCAATACCAGCTTATTTATACAGCCCTGACAAAGCGGTCTGGTGTAATCTGCAGCTAATTGAACTTTACATCCGCTGCACTCTTTATGTTTCTTTTTTGCATGTCTGCTTTTAGGGACTTTGACTACCTATAATATACAAAAAGACAGCAAATCCCTCTGATTAAGAGTGGATCTTACCCAGAGAAGCGACCCCCATATCCTTGACACTGTACCGGACTTGGGTGGTTGCAAGGATTCCGGCTGGTCAGCGCGTCCGCCATCACCAGGTTCCATCTCTCTGCAGTAAACCCAGGGGATGGACACAATGAAGACTTGTCCTGCTGGCTCCCTCCTCCTGTGCCATTTTATAACGCGCTTGGCCTCCTTTTCAATTTTCCCACCAGGAAGGAGAGGTCACTTCCTCTACGTGAGGGGAGGAGCACGCCCATCTCTGACGTCACATGCCAGGCCTGCGTGGAACGCCGCACTCGCCGCCCGGAAGCCCCGGTCCTCCTCCTCCGGCCCCGACAGAACGCCGCTGCCTGCGCCTGCGCCGCGGAGTAGACACAGCTACTTCCGGGATCGCAAGCCGACGCGCTCGCGCCTGCGCAGAGCACCAAGGAGAACGCCGCCGCTCCCGGGATGGCCGAATGCCAGGATTCAACTCTCTGGCTCCGATCCCCCCACAATCTAATGGAGCCCGACTCCCAAGGTGGAAGGAGACAGGGGGGGGGGGGGGGGAGACTTGGCCAGTACCTCCTCGAGGTCAGCATGGCCCGGATCCTACCCCGTTACGGTACGTAGACCCGGGTAGTCCGCAGCAAGAGGGGTACCTTAAAGGGAAGAAAAAAAAAAAAAAGCAGGCTAGGCACGAATATCGTCACCTAGGACTTCCCATCCAGAGGACAGGAAACCTAAAACTGAGGTTGGAGAGGGGCGTGTACCTTTTTTATATGTTAGCAGGTTTCCTGTCCTTGATGGGAGGTCCTAAGTCGCATGGGTGCCGTCATGGGTGAGGGGAAAATTAGATGCTTGTCTTAGCACTGGTAATGAGGCTAAGATTTCTTCGCTGGGCGTCCCCCGCAGCCAGATGTTCCTCCAGTTGCTCTAACCAGATACTCAGATCTGGCGGTGCAGGTTGTGGCTATGGCCGGTCTCAGCATTGCTGTTGAATTTTCCCAAGATCTTTTCAGTAATCCTTCAGCTTTTTTCTCCATCAGGTCTATTAGCAGGCCCGTGTCCTCAAATGGTAAGGATGCCTTCTTTGAAATTTTCGCTATAGGAGCGTCTACTTTAGGAATGGTATTCCATATATAGCGGAATCTTCTGTACTAAAAGGATATTTCCTTTTGAAGGATTTGGAAATTCTGGCTCTTTTTTTCAGGATCTTTCCATTCCTTTCTGATAAGGCTTTCCACATTTTTGTGAACTGGAAAAACTAATTTTTTTCTCTCCCAGACCCTGGAACATCTGGTCTTGTATGGATAGAGATTCTCTCGTATCTTCATAACCCATAGTGGATCTAATGGATTTTTAATAATATTTCAGTGTCTTCGGGAATACAGTAAAGTTTTCCTGCGACATCATCAGAAGCATCTGAATACTCATCTTCCCCCTCTTCAAGAGGCGCTTCTGGTAGGCTGGCTAAAGTGGCTCTAGAAGTTGATGGTTGAGCCAAGATGGAAGCAGCAGCTGGTAACCGAAGATCTATTGCTGTTGATACTTCCTGTCTAATCAGAGTTTTTAGGTTAGACATAAATGACGGAGATTCTTCAGCAACTATTTTTTCGGTGCATTTTTTGCAGAGAGGTTTTTTATATGATGAGGACAAAGACTTCCTGCATATAGCACATCTGTTAGTGGTCTTATGCTCCTATAATGACAAACATATATGTATAAGCAACATCAAAGGAGACAAAAAAATAACCCTATCTCTTGCCAATTTTTCCAAGAGATGGGTACTGACCGGACCCGGGGCTGCAGCAGAATCAGAAGGCCTATGAGACTCAGCAGAGGGCTCTGGTGGGGAAGACATCACAAAGTAGCAGTGTATCAAATAAACTACAGCTCACCTCTGTCTTCTGGCGCTTTAAATTTCAAATTTGGCGCCAATTGCGTTAGGCCACGCCCCCCCATGATGACATCACTGCCGGCCAATTCAGCGCGGCGGCGTCCGGCCTCAACGCCTCCCCTGTACGACGTAGAGGGGGAAGAGGGAGTCCTCGCCCCTCGGGGAGTCCGTTCCTGCGCATACCGCGCCCGATTCTGCTATCCCACGCTCTCTACCAACATGAGCGTGGGGAATATGTCCGGGGCTGCCTCGCGTGAGAGGGCTTAAGCCTAGGACCAGAGAAGGCACGCATGTAGTGCCCGGAGCCTCCGGTCCCTGCACAGCCCTCCTGGCAACCGCGGAGAACCCAGGGGAGAGACCAGGCTATATGTGGAAGATTTTTAAGGGCAGCGTACCACCCGAAGACTTCCCGAGGGATAGGAAACAAAAACTGATCTAGGTAAGAGGAGGGATCTTTTTAAGCTTCCTGGTGGTTTGTTTCCTGTCCTGGGGGCGGGGGAATCCTCCTCCTGTGGTGCCGCTGTGGAGGCATAGGGGAAGTGAAATTTAGAAATGTCATCTCCACTTTCCTTTAAAACTTGTGGAATACATAAAGGGTTAACAAAGTTTGTAAAATCAGTTTTGAAAATCTTGAGGGGTGTAGTTTCTAAAATGGGGTCATTTATGGTGGTTTCTATTATGTAAGCCCCACAAAGTGACTTCAGTACTGAACTGCGTCCTTAAAAAAAAAAAAATGCGTTTGGGAAAATTTCTTAAAATTTTAAGAATTGTTCTAAAATTCTAAGCCTTCCAACGTCCCCAAAAAATAAAATTACATCTACAAAATGATGGCAACATAAAGTAGACATATGGGAAATGTAAAGTAATAACTATTTTGTGAGGACTCACTATCTTCCTTAAAAGAAGAAAAAAGAGAAATTCAAATTTTGAAAATTACAAATTTTTCAAAAAAATTCTTGTAAATTTAGTATTTTTTTTTATAAATAAAGGTGATTTATATTGACTCAAATTTACCACTGTCATGAAGTACAATATGTCACGAGAAAATCTCAGAATGGCTTGGATAAGTAAAAGTGTTCCAAAGGTATTACCACATAAATTGACACATTGACAGATTTCCAAAATTGGGCCTGGTCCTTAAGGTGAAAAATGGCTATGTCATGAAGGGGGTTAAAGAAATCAAGCCTAAGTATATGTAAGCCATGAGGAGTTTTATAATGTTTTTTTTTTCATTACTCAGATAACCCCTTTAAGATATGGAATGAGCTTCCTATAAGTAAAGCCGACAGAATAGCCTTGATAAAAATGGTCTTGTTACCTCAACTACTATATCCTATTTGGATCTGCCCTATTGCTTTAGGTAATAATTAGAGATGGGCGAACGTTCTCGTAACGAGCACTGTAGCGCTCGGCTCCCCTGCGCTCGCATGGGCACAGGCATCCAGATCCGTCATCTCACCTGACGGATCCGGATGCCCGAGCCGAGAGCTACAGTACTCGTTACGAGCACGTTCGCTCATCTCTAGTAATAATGTTTCAAAGAAATAGAGAAGTTGTTTAATGAGTTAATATGGGCAGGGAGGAGAGTTAGGAAAAAGCTGGTGTGGTTTACGTAGTGGCTTATAAATATAGTGGTTCAGAAGTACCGGATAAGATTTATATTATCTGTCAGCCAAAATAGCATTGATAATGAATTGGGAACAGGTGGATTATTTACAATACCTTTGAGGAATAGCAAGGGAGCATTGCCTAATATATTTGCATTGCTTGAATCAAAACAGTTATTCAAATAAGGGAGTCTGTCACCTCATTTTCACCTATATAACTAACAGCACTGCCCCACAGAAAATGATGATTACTTACCGGTAATCGGATTTTCCAGACCCCACGACAGCACCACAGAGAGAGGGGATCCACCCCCAGGGACAGGAAACCTGCAGAATAAAAAGGTGGAGCCACTCTCCCACCTCAGTGGTTTTCAGAGCATGAGAGGGACTCCGACCTCAGTTAGTTAACATAGAGAAGTACATAAAAATAACCACCACCTCTAGACTTTTTTTTTTTTTTTTTTTTATGCTACACCAAGGTGCAAAAAACTACCACAACCGGGAGGGTAAAATAAGGGTGCTGTCGTGGGGTCTGGAAAATCCGATTACCGGTAAGTAATCATCATTTTTCCCCTCCCCCACGACAGCACCACAGAGAGAATTACAGAGAAAAATCAGGGAGGGACCATGGCCAAAGAACCTTTCTACCAAAGGAAAGATCAGAGGAAGACAGAAGATCCAACCTATAGTGACGAAAAAAGGTAGAAGGAGAGGACCAAGTGGCTGCCCTACAAATCTGATCTATTGTGGCACAGGATTTCTCAGCCCAAGACGTAGAGATAGCACGCATGGAGTGAGCCTTCACCGAGAGAGGCGGAGAAAGACCAGACTGAACATAGGCCAATAGAAATGCCTAGTCTGACCCATCTTGCCAAAGAACTCTTAGTAGCCTTCATACTCTGTTTGGCCCAGAGAAGAGTACAAACAGAGCTAAAGACTTTCTCCATGGTTTTGTAACCTCCAAATATCTCAGCAAACAACGCCTAACGTCCAGAGCATGGAATTCTTCTTTAGGCGTTTTAGGATTACTACAAAAAGAAGGTAAAATGATCTCCTGAGATCTATGGAACTGGGAACACACCTTTGGTAAAAAGGCCAGATCAGTACGAATAATTACCCTGTCTTCCATGATCTCAGTAAATGGAGGGTTTCTAGAAATCGCATGAATTTCACTCACCCTTCTTGCCGAAGTAAGCGCCACCAAAAAAATTAGCTTTAAAGTGAGGTGCTTCTCCGAACAAGAGGAAATTGGTTCAAATGGATGTCTTGTCAGAGCCTACAATACCACATTTAAGTCCCAAGGAGGGACTCTTGGAACAGAAAACGGTGTAATCTGTATGGCCTTAAAAAAAAAATCTAATCACAAATGTATCTTTCGCAAAATTCTGATTGAACAGACTAGATAGAGCAGATACATGGACCTTTAGAGTGTTTTTTGCCAAGCCTAACGATAGACCCCTCTGAAGGAATTCTAGCACCTGAAGACTAGGAACTATAACTGGCAATTCCCTGGGATTCAGACTAAAACACTCTATAAACTTCAACCAGATTCTAGCATAGATCCTAACCGTAACTAGTTTCCTACTCTTCAGTAAGGTAGAAATAAGACTCTGGGAAAACCCCCTTTTTGTCAAAAGGACCCTTTCAAGATCCAGGCCGTCAATCGGAGGCCCCGAATCTGGGGATGAACGAACGGACCCTGAGACAACAGGTTCGGAATCTCCGGCAGGATCCAAGGATCCGCTACTGACATTGAGCGGAGCAGGGAAAACCATGCCCTCCGGGGCCAAAATGGGGCTATTAACACAATCATTGCTCTGTCTTCCCTTATCTTTTTCAAAGCCAACGGTATCAGCTGAAAAGGTGGAAATGCATAACCCAAAGGGAAGTCCCACTTGATCTGTAGAGCATCCACCCCATATGGGGATTCCCCCTGGATTATCGAGCAAAAATTCTCCACTTTGCGATTCTTTCTGGTAGCGAATAAATCTATCACCGGGGTTCCCCATAACCTTGTTATGTCTAGGAACACCTCCTGGTTGAGGGACCACTCCCCCTGCGTTAGCCAATACCTGCTCAAATAGTCTGCCTGAACATTTTCTTTCCCCCTGATATAAAGGGCAGATATATGCTGACTTTGTATCTCTACTATCTTGAATATCCCATATACTTCCGACAGAAGGGAAAGAGACCTCGTCCCCCCTTGATGGTTTATATAAGCCACCGTGGTCTGATTGTCCGACAGTATCCTGATATGATTCGACTGCCACAAGTGCCAAGTTGCCAGAAGAGCCATCTTTACTGCCAACAACTCCTTTCTGTTTGATGAGAATACTCGCTGCTCCCGAGTCCATGACCCCTGGAAATTTTGGTTCTGAATATGCGCTCCCCATCCCGAGGGACTTGCATCCATAGTCAGAATCATTGGCCTCTGGTAACACCACGGAATACCCTTACATAAGTGTCTTCTGTCCTTCCACCACGCCAGAGTCTGCATCGTGGCCGAAGATATCTGTAACCTTGAATCCAGACAAATTCCTGCTTGTTTCCATACTGCCAGAATCTCGACTTGCAGAGACCTGGTATGAAATTGCGCCCATTCCACTGCTGGAATACATGATACCTGAGTTCCCAGAACTGACATCGCCTTTCGCACTGTCAAAGACCGGGATTCTAACCGACACAGCTGATCTTGTACTTTCTGAATTTTTCCTTCTGTTAAGAAGGTCCTCTGCAACGAAGAGTCCAGAACAAGGCCTAGAAAAATCTGACGTCGTGATGGAGTAAGCCTTGATTTTCTTATGTTTATTATCCACCCCAGACTCTGCATAATCTCGCAAACTTCCCTGACTACTGATGTACCCTCCTGTAGAATTCGAGATATCATCAAGAAGTCGTCCAGGTATGGAATCAACAACACTTTTTTCTTTCTGATAAATGAAGCCATCTCTGCCACAATCTTGGTGAATACTCTTGGAGCCATAGAAAGGCCAAAGGGCATTCCCTGGAACTGGAATTGTTGTATCCGACCTTCTATAGAAATTGCCACTCTCAGATACCGTTGGAAATTGGGATGTATTGGGACATGAAAATAGGCATCTTTTAAATCTAGCACTGCCATAAAGCATTCTGGAGATCACAATGGAACCGTCGTCTTTATTGTTTCCATCTTGAATTTTCTCAACCTCAGGAACAGATTTAAATTCTTCAGGTTGATAATGGTTCTGAATGACCCGTCTGGTTTTGGTACCAGGAAGAGAGTTGAGAAATAACCTGCTGACAACTCCTCTGTTGGAACTGGAATCAAGACTTCTTTTTCTACCAACATTAAGACTTCTAAAATGGGAGAAGGTCTTCCCTTTTGTTGGGAAACAACGGGTAACAACGAATCTTTGCGGAGGAAGGGAAACAAAGTCTAACTTTAGCCCTGAACGAATAATCTCTAGAACCCAGGGGACCGCAATCTCCTGCCAGGCAGGGAGAAAGAAGAGAAGCCTTCCCCCCACTGGAACCCTGGCGTCATTGCTGAGAGGACTTTATCTCCTGAGGAAGGGTTCCCAAAGAGAAACCCCTTCCTAGATGAAACTCTGGGTTTAAACCCCTGCTCTCTATCTCGAAGTTGCCTTTTACCCCCTCTACTTGATGGACGAAAGGACTTCCTAGACCTAGAAGAAAAGGATCTATAGGACTGAAAAGAACCCAGAAACCTCTTCTTACTATCTGCCGCTTTCTCTAACAGATCATCTAAATCTGGCCCAAAAAGATATTCACCTCTGCAAGGGATACCACAAAGTCTCTGCTTAGAAGAGATATCTCCCCCACTCCAACTCTTGAGCCACAATGCCCATCTAGCAGAATTAGTCAAGGCAACTGACTGAGCAGATAATTTTAAGGCATCCACTGAGGCATCAGATAAAAAATCTGCAGCTTTTTGCAAGGTTGGGAGAGAGGCTAATATCTGGTCTCTAGGGCATTTTTCTCTTAACTGGACCTCCAATTGTTCTAACCAGAGAGATAAAGACCTGGCAGTAACCATGGCTACAATGTTAGGTCTAAAGGAAGAAGCCAAGGCCTCCCAAGCTCCTTTTAACAAAGATTCCGCTTTTTTATCTAATGGATCTCTAAGGGTCCCAGCATCTTCAAACAGCAAGGAAGACCTTCTTGACACCTTAGAAATAGCCACATCTATTTTTGGGGCTTTATCCCAGGCAGAGGAATTTTCTCCTTCAAAGGGGTATTTTCTTTTAAAGCTTCTTGGCAAGAAGATCTTCCTATCTGGTTTTTTCCATTCATTTTTTATTAATTTAGATATATTTTCATGCACTGGAAAACGTTTTCTTTCCTGCAATCCCTCAAATATTGCGTCAGAAACAGACTTGTCCACCTTTTCTTCCTCCAGATTCATAGTGGCCTTTATAGCTTTTAAAAGCTTATCTGTATCATCAGGTGAAAAAAAGGATCTCTGAACAGTCTCCTCTTCAGAAGAAGAGCTATTATATATTATATTCAGAGGAGCTACACAAAAAAGGTGGCCCTGAATCCACAGAAGAATCGTCCTGAGAAAGATGGATATCCCTAGATGAAACGCCCCTCTTGGAAGTCTTCAGGGTATTCTTAACTTCTGATCTGATAAGAGTCTTAATATTTTTAAGAAAAGACAGGGATTCTTCCGCCACCATTTTATCTATGCAATTTTGGCACAACTTCTTTTCATAGGAAGAAGAAAGGGTTTTCCCACATAAGGCACATTCTCTATTTTTTCTTTTACTCAATACCTTTTTAGGTTTAGTCTAGAAGAAAGATATAACACAATTTTAGGAAATATAAATGATCCTGAGAACTCACCCATTCAAAAGAACATGGAGTACCGGAACCAGAGTCGTAGCTCTGTCCACAGACTCCTGCCTCTTCTCTTCCTCCATTATAGTGCAGGGAGAACACCACAGAATCACTGCACAGGAAAGAGGGAAAAGGGATAAAGCCACCTGAAAACAATCCATACGCTCAGGGGTTCATCCAGCTTTCAATCCTGCTTACAGGACCAAACTTCCTCCTTCACAAACGGGGGGCCAGGGAACCACCACACCTCCAGCATTCCCTGGGCTTAGAACGCCATTTTATATAATAACTCCGGAACTACACTTGCTTCCGGAGGCATGCGCTTCAAACACCGGAACCGGAAGTCTATATGCGTTCCACCTGCGTTCCACTCACTTCCCGCCGGAAGCGCGTCACTAACAGCAACCGGAAGAGATTCAGACAATGCTCTGCAGCCAGAGATACCCCCGGAAGACGCTCCTGGCCAGCCGACTGAAATCCAAGCCCCAGCGTCTCCGCGTGGCAGTGCTCCCCCAGAGATGCCCACGCTCCTGCCGAAAAGTAAAGAAGGATCCCTGGAATCCCTCTTTACCATCGGGTCCTTACAGCCGACCCCGTCGCGCGATGGACCGCGGCAGGAATCTACCACCAGCCCTCTAGGGACCCCCTAGGACTTCCAGGCTGCGGTAAGGACCTGAAAAGGAATACTGCAGGTCTCCCACTCCAGGGACAGGAAACCACTGAGGTGGGAGAGTGGGCTCCACCTTTTTATTCTGCAGGTTTCCTGTCCCTGGGGGTGGATCCCCTCTCTCTGTGGTGCTGTCGTGGGGGAGGGGAAAAATTGCATACATACCCCAGACATACCTGTGTGCAGTGTGTCTGTGTTCCATGTTCAGAAAAAGCACTTTTATTCTGCTGGAAAACCGCTCCCAAGTGCCTGTTGAAAGTGAAACAAAAAGCAGCTTTCTCTCCCGACTCGATTTCTAATAGCTATATTTTCTGATATACTGGATATAATGCTGTGATTTTGGCATCATTTTAAAGCTTGGAATGAAGAAGGTCAGAACCATTTTTCTATCTGCTACCAATGCCAAGATATGAGCAGCTAAAGCAGCCCTCCCCTCTTCAGTCTGGTTTGCAGCAGCAGCACCGTGCACTTGGGAGCGGTTTTCCTGCAGAATAAAAGTGCTTTTCCTGGACATGTAATACAGACACAAAGTGCACACAGGTATGTCTGCAATCTTCTGTGGGGAAGTGCTCTTCGTTATTTCGACTAATTCGACTAATAAAGGAATTTAGTTTTTAGCACAGTAAGGAGGGGGAATTAAACACTATGAAAGAATTATTAGGGAATTTCGGTGCAGATAGGGAAAGTTTTTTTTTTTTTTTTTGGTATAATCAATTATTTTCAAAAAAAAAAAACTTAAAAATAAGAAAGATTTGACAATATTTCACATGAAGTGATGAATTTCATTATTGGGTGGAAAGATAGTCACAAGTTAGTTTCATCTTAATATAGAAAATTAAGCAACATATCTAGTCAAGGTATGAAATATAATAGTATATCCGTAAGGGAAAAGGATATAGGCCCTCTTACGGAGGAAAAATGGCAGTTTCTGGTTAGCAAGTAATTATTTGAGAATTCCTTCTCAGAGGGTTACTCAATTTAGGATCTTACATTACAGGTTATACATAACCCCTAGATGGCTTCATCAATTTTTAACTAACACTCCAAATACAACAATCCGAGATGTGAAAATGGCAATGCGGATATTATTCATATGTGGTGGCTTTGTCTAAAGATTCAACCATTCTGGCAGGATCTTAGTCAAATGATCGGAGATAGTTTTGGTTTTAAACCATTTTTGTTGATTTTTATTTGTGTTTTTTGGTGAAATTCCTTGCAATCTGTCTAAAGATATGGAGTTTATTGTGTATAATTTTTTTTCCTGGCACGTTTATTAATCACGAGGAAATCGATGTCTTATGCTGTGCCCACTGTGAGGGAATGGATAAATATGGTGAGCTTAACCCCTTCAGGACCCTGACATTTTTCACCTAAGGACCAGGCCATTTTTACCTAATCTGACATGTGTCACTTTGTGGTGATAACTTTAATATGCTTTTACTTATCCAGGCCATTCTGAGATTGTTTTCTCACATATTATATTCACCAAAAATTTAGAAAAATTAGCAAATTTCCAAATTTCAATTTCTCTACTTTTAAAATACATAGCAATACCTCCAAAAATAGTTATTACTTTACATTGCCCATATGTCTACTTCATGTTTGGATCATTTTGAAAATTACATTTTATTTTTTGGGACGTTAGAAGGATTAGAAGTTTAGAAGCAAATCTTGAAATTTTTCAGAAAATTTCCAAAACCCAGTTTTTAAAGAGGCTCTGTCACCAGTATATAGAGTCACAAGTATATAGAGTTAGATATATAGACATATAGGGTTCAAAACCGTTTACACACACACCTTTATTTCCCTGAATCAAGTTGCAATTATGCTGCAAAATCCACTTTTAAAAATATGCAAATGAGACATCGGAGCACTGGGAGGCGTGATAATTTCGTCTGAGAACCGCTTCTGCGACGCATTCCTTCCTGTTAGTGCCGCCCTACATGTTTAAAAAATGCCCCTCTGATGTTTGATTGAAAGCACTCTCTGGTCTAGCGCTGAGATCCCGCACGTGTGCACTCACTCGTCTGACGGCGCGTGCGCCCTACACTTGCAGCGCCGAACTCTGCAAGTCCTTTACCTGTAGTGCACGCGCGCCGTCACGTCACTGCTCCCGGAAGTGGCGAAGCATTCGGCTTCAGAGAGAGCGGAGGAGCTTTTCTTCTGGGAGGATCGAAAGGTGGGTATTCTCTCCTCCCCCTTCTCGCTGTGTCCTCCCACTTCCACCAACGTCAAAGGGGGACATTAGATTCTATTTTAAAAACCTTATGTTTTTAATTGGGGAAAGTGAATGGCAAATGCCACTGCCACCAATGCATCAGGCACTATAAGCCAAATTGGAAACCACATGCGTTGCCATTGCAGCACATTTGGTTGCCAATAGCCACTGTCACCAATGAATCTGGCACTATAAGCCATATTTGCAACCACATGCGTTGCCATTGTGGCAACATAGTTTATAAGGCCTAAAAGACATCTGTCCATCCAGTTCGGCCTGTTATCCTGCAAGTTGATCCAGAGGAAGGCAAAAAACCCCTGTGAGGTAGAAGCCAATTTTCCCCACTTTAGGGAAAAAAAAATCCTTCCTTCCTTCCTCCAATCAAGCAATCAGAATAACTCCCTGGATCAACAACCCCTCTCTAGTAACTATATAAGACCCACACTAGTTCCCCACCCTAGGGCAGGGAAAACAATTTATGCCCACACTTATAATAATTTAAAACATATCCAGTTTATTAAATACACTTATGTACATAAAAGTCACTTACAATACAGTACACTCTAAGAATAGCCATACACAGGTACAATAACCTAAAAATGCAATGTGGTACCAAGGGTCCCCCCAAACATGTAATCCATCCCCACGCTAATCCATGTCAGGACACAGGCAAAAGATCCATAAAATGATAATAGACCCCCAGGGTAGGAAGTCACAATTCACATTTAATATTAACCCTTAATGGGAATCTGCAAATAGTCCTACTCATAACACAGGCTATTTACTTAAAGGGAACAGGTCATCTCCAAAACACCCCCTGAACTAGAGGAAGAGATGTATAGTGTAAGTGATGCTGAATCCGAATATGTACGTTTTATCTTCATACTCACTTCCATTCCGACGCTGTGCTCCCACAAACCAGCAGTGGTTAAAATTGATGGGAAGATGGATGGAGCCAAATACAGGACCATTCTGGATGAAAACCTGTTGGAGTCTGCAAAAGACCTGAGACTAGGATGGAGATTTATCTTCCAACAAGACAATGATCCCAAACAAAGCAAAATCTACAATGGAATGGTTCAAAAATAAACGTATCCAGGTCTTAAAATGGCCAAGTCAAAGTCCAGACCTGAATCCAATTGTGAATATGTGGAAAGAGCTGAAAACTGCTGTTCACAAATGCTCTCCATCCAACCTCAAAGAGCTCGAGCTGTTTTGCAAGGAAGAATGGGCAAGAATTTCAGTCTCTAGATGTGCAAAACTGATAGAGACATACCCCAAGCGACTTGCAGCTGTAATCGCAGCAAAAAGTGGCGCAACAAAGTATTAATGCAAGGGGGCCGAATAATTTTGCACGCCCCACTTTTCAGTTTTATTATTACAAAAAAGTTTAAATGATCCAATAAATTTCGTTCCACTTCACAATTGTGACCCACTTGTTGTTAATTCTTCAGCAAAAATTTAAAATGTTATATATTTTTGTTTGAAGCCTGAAATGTGGCAAAAGGTTGAAAAGTTCCAGGAGGCCGAATACTTTAGCAAGGCACTGTATCTAACTGAACTGGTGACAGAGCCTCTTCAGATCAGGTCTGAAGTCACTTTGTGAGGCCAACATAATAGAAACCACCCAAAAATGACCCCATTTTATAAACTACACCTCTGAAGGTATTCAAAACAGATTTTACAAACGTTAACGCTTTAGGTGTTCCACAAGAATTAAAGGAAAATGTAGATGAAATATCAGAATTTCACTTTTTTGGCAGATTTTCAATTTTCATCCATTTTTTTCCATTAACAAAACAAGGGTTAGCAGCCAAACAAAACTCAATATTACTCTGATTCTGTAGTTTACAGAAACACCCCATTTGTGATCATAAACTGCTGTACAGGCACACGGCAGGGCGCAGAAGGAAAGGAACGCCATATGGTTTTTGGATGGCAGATTGCAGTGGGAAAATTATAAAGGGAACCTAGCAGCACCAAAATGGATCATAAACTGCCAGCAGTACCTTAAAGTTGTTAACATGAGGCTTCTAATGATGTTCTTGTGTAAGATGTCTGAGGCAAATAATCGCTGTAAAACAACTTTATTCCCCTCACAGGTCGTATGCAAACGAGGTTCTTGAAGTCAAGGGGGCAGCGGCTTTCACACTTGAAGTCAAGCACGCCGCACCCACTTCCCTCCCCTTCGCATTTGATTGATGGCCTTTCATTTCTTTCAAGAGCAATTCCATCCCGAGATTTTGCACATGCGCCGTATTGTCTTGTTTCCGGCGTCTGCGTATTGATCCCCGCTGTAGTGTACTTGGTTCAGCGAGTCAACGCACAGGCGCTCCCGATCCTGGGACTGACGCAGGGTAATGTTCTTACCCATGAGTCTGCGCGTGCGTATTGACTCACTGAAGCCAATGACACTACGGCAGGGATCAATGCGCAGGCGCCGAAAATGAGAGCATATGGCGCATGCGTGAAATATCAGGATGGAATTGCGTCTAATAGAATACAAATGGCTATCAATCAAATGCGAAGGGAAGGGGGCACGGCATGCTTGACTTGAAGTGTGAAAGCCGCTGCCCCCTTGACTTCAAGAACCTCGTTTGCATGGGACCTGTGAGGGGAATAAAGTTGTTTTACAGCGATTATTTGCCTCAGACATCTTACACAAGAACATCATTAGAAGTCTCATGTTAACAACTTTAAGGTACTGCTGGCATTTTATGATCCATTTTGGTGCTGACAGGTTCCCTTTAAGTCGTCATGTCACATTTGAAGACCCCCTGATGCACTCCTAAAGTAGAAACTCCAAAAAAAGTGACCCCATTTTGGAAAATACACCCCTCAAGGTATTCAAAACTGATTTTACAAATGTTCTGAACCCTTTAGGTGTTCCACAAAATTTAAAGGAAAAATCTAGACGAAATTTCAGAATTTCACTTTTTTTGGTAGATTTTCCATTTTAATCCATAATTTTCCGGTAAAGCAAGGGATAACAGCCAAACACAACTCAATATTTATTACCCTGATTCTGTAGTTTACAGAAACACCCCATTTGTGATCGTAAACTGCTATAAGGGCACACGGCAGGGCGCAGAAGGAAAGGAACGCCATATGGTTTTTGGAGGGCAGATTTCATCATGTCACATTTGAAGCACCCCTAGAGTAGAAACTCCAAAAAAGTGACCCCATTTTGGAAACTACGGGATAAGGTGGCAGTTTTGTTGGTACTATTTTAGGGTAGATATGATTTTTAGTTGCTCTATATTACACTTTTTGTGAGGCAAGGTAACAAAAAAAAAATTGCTGTTTTGGCACAGTTTTTATTTTTTGTTATTTACAAAGTTCATCTGACAGGGAAGATCATGTGATATTTTTATAGAGCAGGTCGTTACGGATGTGGCAATATCTAATATGTATGCTTTTATTTTTTACACAATATTTTTAAAACTAAAAAATAAAAATCGTGTTTTAGTGTCGCCATGTTTTTTTGGGCAGTTGTCTAAGGTTTGATTGGTACTATTTTGATCGCTTGGTATTTCACTTATTGTGATGTAAGGTGACAAAAAAAAAAAAAATGGCTTTGACACCATTTTTATTTTATGTTTTTTTTACTGTGTTCACCTGAGGGGTTAGATCATGTGAGATTTTTATAGAGCAGGTTGGTACAGATGTAGCGATACTTAACATGTATACTTTTTTTTTTTTTTAACTAAGTTTTACACAATAATATAAATTTTGAAACAAAAATCATGCTTTAGTGTCTCCATAGTCTCAGGGGCTCATTTTTGATGGTTAGATTGGTACTATTTTGGGGGGCATACGCCTTTATGATTGCTTGGTGTTGCACTTTTAGTGATGTAAGGTGCTTTTTGTACACTGTTTTTATTTTTTTATGGTGTTCATCTGAGGGGTTAGGTCATGTAATATTTTTATAGCGTCGGTCGTTACAGATGTGGTGATACCAAATATGTCTGTTTTTCTTTTTTCTATTTTTTTTTTTTTACAATTTTATGTGTTTTATTTTTGTGTGAAACTTTATTTTTTTGTTACGGAAAACACTTTTTTTGAACTTTTTATTTTTGTCCCACTCTGGGACTTCAACTTCTGGGGGTCTTATCCCCTCTTCAATGTATTACAATTAGAGATGAGCGAACATGCTCGTAACGAGCACTGTACCGTTCGGCTCCCCTACGCTCGCATGGGCGCAGGCAGCCGCTTCCGTCCTCCTCACCCGACGGAAGCGTCTGCCTGCGCCCATGCGAGCGCAGGGGAGCCGAGCAGTACAGTGCTCGTTACGAGCACGTTCGCTCACCTCTAATTACAATACATTGGCTGTCAGCTTCGATGCTGACAGTCTGCCTGTGAGACCCAGCCTCAGGGGCTGGATCTCACAGGTTTCTGTAGAAGGCAGTCCAGATGCCTATGGAAGGCATCAGGGTTGCCTTCTGTGACATCGAGTCCCCTGTCACTGCAGCATTGGGACCTGATGGGGAAGCTGAGGGCATACGTACCCTCCGCAAACCTCGTGCATGCTGCGGTCAGCTTAGACCGCAGCATACAAGAGGTTAATACAGCAGGTCTACGGCCATTTGCGACTGCGGGACTCCTGCCGCTAATCGAGCTGGTGCAGCTCCTGCACCTGACCGATCAGCGGTGCAGGTCCTTAAGAGGTTAAATAAGTCTATTGAGAAAGCGGGTTATATTAGGCAAAATAAAATGCATGTTTATAACAGGTTGTGGTGCAAATTTATCAACGGGTTATATTTATGGTCCGTGGTAGCTCGATTCACCAAAGGCAAGGGGGCCTGGTTGATTAGTCTCAATTTCACGTGGCCTCCCACATGCCTGACGTCAACCTGGATTTCTAAGAGCTCCTTCATTATAGGAGAAAGGGCCTATGCAATGGTCCACTTCAGGAAGAAACACGACATAGGCTCAGAGTCTTTAGCAGTACTAGCCTCAGGAGCGTCAACGAGGCCTTCATCATCAGATTCCGCCACAGTTTCGGAATCCAGAGCAGCTGCCGGAACCACTTTGGAAACAGCTGCAGGGGAAATTTGCAGCTTCTTTCTAAGATACTTATCCATCTCTGCAATCTAGGGTGCCAGGGGTCTTTCTGTTTCTGCCAATTTTTTCCATATTGGACGGCTGGGAGGAAAAAATAAGCCAGACATTGCATTGTGGAGAGGACATTCCATCTAAGAAGCTTTTTCTGACTGAGTTCAGGCTCTGCCCCAGAAAGTTTATATTTTGTTAATGTATGTCAGTACTACTGGGAAAGGGGGTGGGGTGGGGGGGGTTGATCCTTGCTATGGGGCCCTTCCTTTTCCATGTACACCACTGGATCTAATGCAATATATTAATAGGAAAATTGACAACCCTTTAAAGAGGCTCTGTCACTAGGTTGTAACCTATGTATTTAAATACATAGGTTACAAGACCTAGTGACAAACTTTAAAATCATACCTGTCATGCAGAGTTCTGCGCAGCGGTTGCGTAGATATTTAACTTAGAAAACATATGCAAATGAGCCATCGGAGCACCGGGGGGCGGCCTCTTTCCTCTGGAGCACCGCTCCATCACCGCCCCCCCCCGGGCCCGAGGCACGTCCCCTCGCTGTTGGCACGCCCAGTACCCTATTTGATAGACAGCGCTAGACTTACGAGTCTAGCTCTGAAATCCCGCGCATGGGTCTTAAAATATACACTGGAGCATGCGCAGTAGCAAACACTGTAAAGACTGCAAGCGCTACTGCGCATGCTCCAGTGGATATTTTAAGACACATGCGCGGGATTTCAGCGCTAGACTCATAAGTCTAGCGCTGTCTATCAAATAGGGTACTGGGCGTGCCAATAGCGAGGGGACGTGCCTCGGGCCCGGGGGGGGGGGGGGCGGGTCGGGGGGGGGGCGGTAATGGAGCGGTGCTCCGATGGCTCATTTGCATATGTTTTCTAAATTAAATATCTACGCAACCGCTGCGCAGAACTCTGCATGACAGGTATGATTTTAAAGTTTGGCACTAGGTCTTGTAACCTATGTATTTAAATACATAGGTTACAACCTAGTGACAGAGCCTCTTTAAAGTGTAACTGCTGTTTCATTTTTTTTTTATTTATTTTTATACCCTAATGGTATAGTACACCCTGCTGTAGAAATGTTTTTGTAATTTAAAATTTGATCATTTTCAGTTTTACCTGATAATAGCTCCCACAATTGCATGCTAAT
This sequence comes from Rhinella marina, assembly GCA_900303285.1. Taxonomy (NCBI): domain Eukaryota; kingdom Metazoa; phylum Chordata; class Amphibia; order Anura; family Bufonidae; genus Rhinella; species Rhinella marina. The sequence continues at coordinate 39,376 of ONZH01027033.1, read as the reverse complement.
TTCCTATTTAGCAGCTCGCTCTCATATGAGAGCATTGTCAAGTGTAGGCTGTCTCCTCTGTATTATAAACAAGAGACAGATCAGCACTGGGGAGAGGAGCTCAGCCCTGAGTGCCTGGGCTCAGGGAGAAAGTGGAGCAGGAGGGCTGCTTTACATGTTGATATCTCCTAAATGGTCCCCAGAATGACAGCTAAAGTCCAAGCAACAGAGGAGAAATCTGTTAGAAATCGAGTCAGGAATAATCACAGGTACAATCTGCTTTCATTTTCACTTTCAGCTTCATTCACAGCATCCCAATTTCTATCAGTGATATCTTTCCACGTACTGAACAGATTTATGTCATTCTGGTATTGTCTGAAAGCTTGGTATTGTCTCAAAGCCCATCTCTCTAGTCTCTGGTTAGCTGTTTGTGAGAGGATACACACTGCTCTGGGGTAGTGGGGGAGGTTATCTGCATTCTGATTGGTCTTGCTCAAGGAGAGCAAAGGCTCATAGGAAGTGAGGGAAATACAGGATGGCCTCAAGAACTGGGCAAAGATCACCACAGGAAGTGCAGCAGTGGCCATTTTAATAAGACTCTGAAATAGAGGCACAGAGAAATAGGGTTGCTAAGGGCTAAATACAGACATCAGAAAGGTAAAATTAACTGAAAAATACAGCTTCATGAATATCTGCCCTTCAGCATCACATATGTTAGGAATTTCATTTTTGGTAGTGAAATGTCAGTCACACTTTAACAAAATGTGCCATGTACAGCAGATTTGTCTCTTCAAAGATGGAGCTAACTCCAAAACAGGTGCCATAGCCCAGGGTACCTGCTGTTTCAGACAAACACCTGGGGCTAATGTCTGCGATTGGCAACAACACTGATTACAGACATTTAATATTTTAAATTTTGACCACAGCATCTGAGGCAGCCTTCCCTAGAAGTGCTGTGAACTGTGCCTGCGTCCCTGCACTGAGATCAGGGAAACCATTAGTTCCTGCTAAAGGGGTTGTCCAGCCATTAAAATTGTTAACCTAACCTTAGGATAGGTCATAAATATCTGAGCAGCAGGGATCCAAAACCTGGCACCCCCACCGATCAGCTGCTTGAAGAGGAGGCGACACATGAGCACCACTACCTCATCATTACATTGCACTTTGTCTTGTAATAAGATTATGACATTGCTCCACAGGTCATCAATATGAACAGCTGGACAACCCATTGAATAGCACAAGTCCATCTGAAGAGTTCCATGCTACTACACCTGTATCTCTTAAGGAGGCCTACAGGTGGCAAGGCTCCATAAGAAAACTGCAAATCTGCAATACACTACAATGCAGTTGCAATTCATTGCAGTGTAATCGAGAAGTGATCTAAACATATCATATAAGCCAGCTGCATTTTTTTTTTCTCAACTATAAACATTCAAGTGACTACCATTTCTCAGGGAAAAAAAACAAAAACACTCAGGGTCAGAATATGGCAAAGGCAAAAACCACTTTCAGTATTAAAAACACAAGATAAACTATATGATTGTGGTATCACTGTAATTGTACTGACTTGAAGAATGAAGGGAACATGGTAAAACAAAAGCCACAAAACTATGGAGCAACTGCATTTCTTTTCCCTAATTCCACTCCATTTGGAATTTTTTTCAGCTTCCCATTACATGGTATGCAACATTAAAGGGGTTGTCCGGGTTCAATCCCAGTCACAGGAGAAACCGCTACTAAAAACACCTAGGCTTACAGTGCACTGTGATACGTTGCATAAATCCGCAGAACAGAATTACTCTCTTCGAGCTTTCACTACATTGTGGAAATACCTACAACAAACGTGACAATCGATAATCGACTGAAACATTACCCATGGCCCTTCCGCGAAGAGATGAGCATTACCAGCGATAGACAATAAAATCTTCCCATGTTCCTCCACTTTAAAAGTCTCGCGGTGAAACGCAGGAAATTGCCCCGCCTTCAACCTCTGCAGCAATCAAACCAATAGGGAAGCTCAATAATACGATATTGTTTGTGGATTAACCAATAGTAAGCGGTCATATTCAATGGTGTGACGTTCCGGCTTTATAAAGGTAGCCACGAGTCGGTTGTCTCACGAGAAACCATTTTGGGGAAGGCGATCAGTTGTAGCAGGGTGAGAGGAGGCGGCGTTAACAGGCAGGAAACGAGGAGGTCGAGTCTGCACGCACCGTGACTGTTTTAAGGTACACATAGGCTTTACCAGAACGTATGCTTTCTTTTTAGCTAGCGCAGTGTTTGTGTAATTTGCTTGTTTAATACATGAGCGCGTGTACGTCTTCTGATCTGTAACGTTTGTATTTTAATTTAAAGACGTGATCCCCTTGCTCGAGTGATCGAAAATGTCAGAGACCGAGCAGCAGTACATGGAAACCTCAGAAAACGGCCATGAGACTGCACAGGGTGACTCCGCCGAAGCTAAACAGTCTGTGACGCCGGTAGGCCAAAATGGCTCCGAGGGGGAGCAGATCAATGCAAGCAAAGCCGAGGAGGACGCAGGGTGCGTACCTGATATTTCTCCCAGTATAAATCAAGCAGCGTAAGTTGTGAAGCTTTCCTCTGGTAATCTTATGTGTTTAACAATGCGCTCTTATATGCATCCTTTGTTCTGCTTTTGTTGGCGCCATCTGCTATAGGGGGAGGGGCCAGCCATGTATCATCGATTGTGAGTTTATCTGTAAATTAGTCCTAATTTATGGATGGCCTTTGTCATGACACAAACCATCTGTGCAGTGTTCTTACAAGCTGGGTTTTAAATTTGAAAATAGTTAACCAATGAAGGCTACTTTCCCATGAAAGTATGGCTTTAGGATTTCAAAACTGGCCCAAATTGCTTCTGTTTTGTCCCCATGCTTTCTGAATGGAAAGAGATCCATTCAATATGCCTTTTTGTCAGCATTCCATTTTGTGACTGGACTCAAAACTGCTGCAAGCTGTGGTTTAAGTCCAGCCATTGGAACGGAACAAACCAGATTCATCACTAAAAACAATGTAAGTCAATAGTGACAGGTTTGGTTTTTAGGAGCTTAAACTGTCACCCATTGACTTTCAGTGTATTTAGTGACAGATCCAGTGTGTTCAATTTCACACAACTGCATCCCAACAGAACAGATTCATACTGATATGTAATCAAACTGTACCCGATCTCAAAACCTGAAACCAAAATGTATATGAAAGTAGCTTAATGGTACTTACTACTTAGCCAGTGTATAGGGATGAAGTATCTGTTGGGGTCTGACCGATGTGACCCATAGCAGGCAATGATCAGAGGTTCCAAAGTGTTTAATGAGAATGGAATGGTGGGGTATGTGTATCCACCTCTCCATTCACTTTTATGGGTGCTATTGCAGTGAATAGAACATTGTGTGCCACTTCACTCTCCAGGGGGAATTCAGGACCTCCGTTCACCTTACGGCTGAAATGGTCTGACCATTGCCTGTCCTGTGGGGAAGTATTTGTAGAGCAAACTCAAATTAAAGGTTTTAAAGTATACTAAACTTTAGGTGTGTGTGTGGCATGTGGCTGCTGCAGGAGGCTTGGACCAGTGCCACAGAACTGTGCTGGTTAAAGGTGTGAGTATACCTTAACTTATGCAATTAGAAGACTTGTCAAGACTTTAATTATTTTGTCTAGCCTCTCTAAAAGTACAAGTCTCCTCAGTTTTCACTGTAATTCTACCTAGGACTCCCTAGAGTCTACAGAGTTATTGAAGCAATGTACACATTGAAGAGGATTCCTTCCATCTGAATGGAGTTTTGGTGACTAGTGCATGGTTTGAGTCCTGGTCAGATTGGGACGGTTGCAGAAATTTTGGCATCAAATCAGCTGTGTGCAAGTCTGTCCATACCTGTACAAGGAAATTGCTCTAAACATCTGTGACTTAACATCTGTAACTTGGTCTTTTAAAGAGAACCTGACATGTAGTAACTGCTTCCCACATAGTTCCCATGTAGGAATTCTGGAGTGTCAGGTATGACTGCCAGCTTTGGGGTATGTCCTACTGCCAGTGACACTGTGCAGACTTGCACCTCACCAGAAACGCCTAGTTGGACCTTTTATGGCACCTCTGGCAGATCATTCATAAACCTCCAGTAAGAATGATGGAGGAATGGCATGACAGAGGTTTCAAAAATGTTTGACGGCTGTGGTGTTGGTAAACCAAACTTCTGACTTCAACTCCTGCATTTTTATCATGGACTCGTCATAAGTTGCCAATAACATAATAAATTTACTGTAGTAAATGGTAGCATTGGGCTTTCTTACTATGCTGTAAGTAAACAAGCTACTTGGAACCTAAACCATATTAGAATCCAGTTTCTCAAATTCCTGTAAATATGAAATGCAGTGTATAACAAGATGTGAGAAGTGACTTTTCTATCACCACTACAACACCTTATTTTGTGTTTTCATAAATATGGCCCTGGGATTGATGGAACATAAACACTATCAATTTTATCAATGTTAATAGATAATATTTTAATTTGAACTTTTCTGACTCCACCAAAAACTAGCTTTGACTTGGCCTTGTGTAATGAGATATCCATAGAGGTTGGTAGACCCTCCTTAGAGGACCTAGCTCCTAAAAACAGGGCTGTGGAGTTGGTAAGCCAAAGCTCCGACAACTCAATTTCCCCTAACTCCCACTCTCTCATACATGGCGCATGTTTAACCCTTTCAGTACCGGAGGTTTTTCGGTTATGCATTTTCATTTTACGCTCCCTGCCTTCAAACAGCCATAACTGTTTTATTTTTCTCTTCACATAGCTGTATGAGGGCTTGTTTTTGCAGGACAAGTTGTACTTTTCAACGCCACCATTTAATATTGCATATGGTGTAGTGGGAAGCGGGAAAAAAATTCCAAATCGGGTGAAATTGCAAAAAAAAACGCTATTCTGCTACAGTTCTACGGGTTTCTTATTTACAACGTTTGATGTTCATTAAAACTGACCAGTTATTCATTCTACTGGTCAGTACGACTCCGGTGATACCCAATATGTATAGTTTTTCCTGCGTTTTGATAGTGATACAATTATAAAGTTGGCCTTTTTTTTTTTTTTTTTTCGTATCTTGACCCCTATAGTAACATAGTTTGTAAGGCCGAAAAAAGACATCTGTCCATCCAGTTCAGCCTGTTTTCCTACAAGTTGATCCAGGGGAAGGCAAAAAAAACCCCTGTGAGGTAGAAGCCAATTTTCCTCACTTTAGGGGGAAAAATTCCTTCCCGACTCCAGTCAGGCAATCGGAATAACTCCCTGGATCAACAACCCATCTCTAGTAACTATAACCTGTAATATTACCCTCCAGAAATACATCCAGGCCCTTCTTGAACTCTTAGTGAACTTACCATCACCACCTCCTCAGGCAGAGAGTTCCATAGCTTTTTGGTATTTATTTGTATGGGGGCTCATTTTTTGCAGGGCGATCTGAAGTTTTTATTGATAACATTCTGGGGTGTGTTTGACTTTTTGATCACTTTTTATTAAATTTTTTTTAGAAAAAAAGCGACAAAACAGCGAATTACCATTTGGACGCTTTTTTCTGCCACACAATTCGCCGTATTGGAATTTTTTTTAATATTAAAAGTACGGGCGTATAGGAAAGGGGGGTGATTTGAACTTTTATATTTTATATATTTAACATTTTAATTTTTTGATTATTTTAAAGCTCAAATATGAGCAAATTGTTTGTTTTTTTTCTTTATGAGCAATGAGTCTTTTATTTTTGACTTAATGACCGAATTTGCTCATTTCTTATCCTGGTTTCTGCAGCTTAGTTTGCTGTTCACTAAAATTCCTAGGTCCTTTTCCATGTCAGTTACCCAATATTTTACCATTTAGTATGTACTGGTGACTTGCTTTATTCCTTCCCATATGCATAACCTTACATTTGTCAGTGTTAAACCTCATCTGCCACTTCTCTGCCCAAGCCTCCAGTCTATCCAGATCCATCTGTAGCAGTAAACTGTCCTCTTCTGTGTTAATTACTTTACACAGTTTAGTGTCATCTGCAAAAATTGATATTTTACTGTGCAAGCCTTCTACAAGATCATTAATAAATATATTGAAGAGAATAGGGCCCAATACTGACCCCTGTGGTACCCCACTAGTTAGTGACCCAATCTGAGTATGTACCATTAATAACCACCCTCTGTTTTCTATCACTGAGCCAGTTACTTACCCACATACAGACATTTTCTCCCAGGCCAAGCATTCTCATTTTTTGTAATAACCTTTTATGTGGTACAGTGTCAAATGCTTTGGAGATGTGCAGATATACGACATCCATTGATTTGCTGCGGTCCAGTCTAGAACTTGCCTCCTCATAGAAACTGATTAAATTGGTTTGACATGACCGATCCCTCATGAAGCCATGCTGATATGGAGTAATTTGGTTTTCATTGAGGTACTCCAAGATAGCATCTCTTAGAAAACTCTCAGACAGTTTACCCACGACAGATGTTAAACTTACCGGCCCATAGTTCCCGGGCTCTGTTTTGGGACCCTTTTTGAATATTGGCACCACATTTGCTATGCGCCAATCCTATAGAACACTCCGTCAGTATAGAGTCCTTAAATATCAGAAATAAGGGTCTGTCGGTGACATTACTTAATTCACTTAGGATACGGGGGTGTATGCCATCCGGTCCTGACGATTTACACCAAATGTCTGCATGATATAATCTGTAGTGATTGTCATTTTCTTATCAGTGACTGTTTCTGTGAGTAAAAACCTCTCCTCATTGTAGCTAGGTCATGTGACCAACTCCCTGACCTCCAACTGACCCAGGACAAAGCCAGTAACTGCTCTATTCATTCATATGGGAGCCTCACTTTCAGTCTCATTGGAATACATAGAGAATAATACTTCCTGTCCACACAAGTCTGTGTGAGTTGGTGGGTCTAATTGCTGGTCACATGACACAGATAAGAAACTTCAGGATGATATAAGCACCCCCACTCACCATCCTGAAGTGCTGCGGTCAGCGCTAACCGCGGCACATGAAGGGTTAATGCTGGTGCATTCAGCAGGGGTACGGCACCTGGGCACAGCCGGACCCCCGCCGCTGATCGGGCGAGCGCAGCTCCTACACCCGCCCGATCAGCGCCGGCTCCTGTACATATAAAAACCATGTGATCGCTGTGATTGGACGTCACAGCAATCACATGGTCAGGAGCCATGCACTACCGGTCCAGGTGGCTTCTCTAAGTACCGGAGCAGTACTTAGAGAAATACCCATCCGGAGGCTCCCTGACACCCCTTTTCTACAGACTGAGGACTTGTGCTGCCTGCCGTCTAAGACAGTGGGCGGTTGCAAATGAGTTAAAGGGAACCTGTCATCTCCAAAACACCCTGTGAACTAGAGTAAGCGGTGTACAGTGTAAGTGATGTTGAGTCTGGTTGTAATTTTTATCTTCATACTCACTTTCATTCTGATGTTGTGCTTCCACAACAGGAGATTGACCTCTGTAGGGGCAGGAACAGAGGTTTAAATGCACCCCTCCCACCAACACCAGTGTTTTCCTGTCCCTACAGAGGCCAGGATGGAGAAAGGTCTCCCTGTGGCCGGGGAGATGAAGTTCTAATGTGGATTACTTATCAATGCTCACCTGTGGCTTCTGGCTAATGCTGAGCAGGGGGTGATGTGCAGGACTTGTCCTGGTTGATCCAGTGCCTGGTTCCTTTTGTGCCTCCCTTCCTTCTCCTTAATGGTGGAAGCAGGGTGAGCACGTGTGGGCGGCAGGTGCTCCTGTTTCTTCATGGCTGCTCTGGATGGCTTGGCACAGCATCTTGACGATGTAATTTTCCAGAGCGCCGGAAGGATGCAGGAGGTGGTTCTGCGTCCGGATAGACAGGTATTTAAGTGGGAGCCACGTTACACTCACTGATCTGAGGTCTGATACACCATGTCTGTCCAGGAGCCATGGTCCCCCAGAGATCCTGAGGGTTTTTTGCCACCATCTGTGAGTTCCCCTGTGGGTTTTTTTTCGTGTCCTGACATGCTGTTTCACTGGTTGGTCAGGGGGTCATTCTTTCACCAGCCTCCAGTGGTGGCAGCCTCTATCCCTTTTATTGGTGTAATGGCTGTGCACTTTCAGATTGGCAGTTTGTCTATTTCTAGGGAGCTAAAGATGTCCAGAAAAAGACAAAAAAGCCGGTCTGCTGCTTATCTTGTGGAAAGAAGTTGGAGGGATCTTATACTAAAAAAGTATGTAGAACATGTATTTCTAACATTGTGAGAAACAGCCTTCCTTACTGGAAGACTTCAGATCTATGATTCAGGAAGAGATTAAATCCTCTTTCCAGTCTGGCTCCTCAAACTTTACCTCCACCACCGAAACGCCAGAAAATGTCCTGCCTTTCCTCATCTGATTCTGATATCTTTAATGAGGAAGCCTCCTCATCCAAGTTTGGGGAAGAGGAAGATTGTTTTTCTGAAACTGATTTCCTGGAGGAAATAGGAAGTTCTTCTCTAATGAAAGCATGGCAGAACTGTTGAAAGCCGTTCGGGCTACAATGGGGGTGGAGGAGGAACAGAAACCTCATTCAATTCAAGACGAAATGTTTGGGGGTTTGAAGATTAAATGTGCAAAAGTGTTCCCTATTAACGTCAATATTAAAGATATGGTTTTGGATGAGTGGGCAGAGCCTGAAAAGTGTTTGGGGGTATCCAGAGACTTTAAAAATAGGCTCTTATTTGACCCTACTGAGTCGAAGATGTTTGAGGTACCCAAAATTGATATACAGGTCGCTAAAGTTGTCAAGAAGACTTCCCTTCCCTTTGAAGATGCATCCCAACTAAGGGATCCAATGGAAAGGAAAGCTGATGCCCTGTTACGTAAATCCTGGGAAGCGGCTATGTTTAATATAAAATCTAACATCGCTGCTACATCAGTAGCCAGATCCATGATGCGCTGGGTGAACAAACTTGAGGAACACACAAAAAACAAGACCCCTAGAGAAGAGATCCTTGGATCCTTTCCACTGCTTAAATCAGCAACTGCTTTCCTGGTGGATGCCTCGGCTGAGTCCATTAGGTTTTCTGCTAGAGATGCAGGACTCTCTTGTCAAGCCATCTGGATGAAGTCCTGGTCAGGGGATAAAGCTTCTAAGATGAAGCTCTGTTCCATCCCCTCTTCTGGTGAATGTTTTCGGACCAGTGTTAGATAAAATTCTAGAAAAGGTGGCCGATAAGAAAAGAGGATTTCCGGAGGAGAGGTCTTTCAAAAGGAAATATCCCTTTCGGTCCTTGTCCCATGAACGCTCCTCGAGAGAGAAAGGCAAATCGGGACGTTGGAGGTGCCCCAAGGGCGGCAAAGGTAGAGGCTTCCTCCTTAACCCACAATCTAAGCCTGCTGACAAACAGTGACTCCAAAGTAGGGGGCAGACTGAGGAATTTTTTTCCTGGGAGCTGACAACTCGAAATTCTTGAGCCCTGGCTATAATGTGCTCGGGATACAAAATGGAGTTCTCCTCAGTCCCCCTGAAAAGATTTGGAATTACAAACCCAGGCTCCTTTTTTAAAGTCAGAATCAAATTTGTCGTGGGGTTCAGGATCTTCATATGAACGCAATAGTGGAAGTTCCAGAATCTCAACAAGGAAGAGGTTATTACTCAACCTTATTCCTAGTAAAGAAAAGAGGGTGCGTACCGCACAATCTGAAGTTCCTCAACCGTTACATCGCTTACAAGCGTTTCAAAATGGAAACCCTATCATCTATCATTCCTCTAATAGCAAAAAATGCCAGGATGTGCACCATCGATTTAAAAGATGCTTATTACCATGTACCCATACACCCACAGTCTCAAAAGTTCCTGCGTTTTGTGGTTCAGGACTCTGTAGGACTAATCCATCACTTCCAATTCTCAGTCCTTCCCTTCGGGATTACATCCGCCCCAAGAGTGTTCACCAAGCTGGTGGTGGAGATGGTGGCTTCACTCAGTTGGGGATAATCCTAATCCCCTATCTGGACAACTTTCTCCTGGTGGGAAACTCAGAAGACCTTATCCAAGAACATCTGGATCTCCTTGATTCTCTGAAGTCTTTGGGGTGGATAATCAACTTCAGCAAGTCTTCCCTAGTTCCGTCCACATCAGTTCGGCTCCTAGGAGTACTGCTAAACTCCCAGTTACAAACGACATTTCTTCCTCAGGACAAGATTCTAAATATCAGTCATTTCGTTCCAAAAGGAAATGTACAATAAGGGAAGCAATGAGCTTATTGGGCCTTTTTTCATCATGCATCCAGTCACATGGAGCCAGCTTCACTACCGGAAAATCCAATCTTGGATTCTCCAGGTGTGGAACAAGCAGCATCAGTCCTTGGACAAGGTTGTCTTTATCCCAGAAGTAGTCAAAATATCTCTTATGGTGGACAAACCGTCAAATCTGTCGAGAGGTGTAGTCTGGCAGAAGTATCCTCAGATACAGATAATTACGGACGCCAGTCTACACAATGGGGAGCCAAGGTTGGAGATTACGGCTTCCAGGGGATCTGGCCTCAGTCAATTTCTTCAGACTTCAGAGATCTCCAAGCTGTATGGGAGGTACTGAAGGCAGCAGCATCATTCCTAGGGGGGGATCATCTAAGGATATCAGACAACAGTGTCTTATCTCTCACCAAGGAGGCACCAGAAGGGCTGGTCTGAGTATTTCAGAAACTGCTGATCTACTGGGATTTTCACGCACGACCATCTCTAGGGTTTACAGAGAATGGTCCGAAAAAGAAAAAACATCCAGTGAGCGGCAGTTCTGTGGGCAGAAATGCCTTGTTGATGCCAGAGGTCAGAGGAGAATGGGCAGACTGGTTCGAGCTGATAGAAAGGCAACAGTGACTCAAATTGCCACCTGTTACAACCAAGGTAGGCAGAAGAGCATCTCTGAACGCACAGTACATCGAACTTTGAGGCAGATGGGCTACAGCAGCAGAAGACCACACCGGGTGCCACTCCTTTCAGCTAAGAACAGGAAACTGAGGCTACAATTTGCACAAGCTCATCGAAATTGGACAGTAGAAGATTGGAAAAACGTTGCCTGGTCTGAGTCTCGATTTCTGCTGCAACATTCGGATGGTAGGGTCAGAATTTGGCGTCAACATGAAAGCATGGATCCATCCTGCCTTGTATCAACGGTTCAAGCTGGTGGTGGTGTCATGGTGTGGGGAATATTTTCTTGGCACTCTTTGGGCCCCTTGGTACCAATTGAGCATCGTTGCAACGCCACAGCCTACCTGAGTATTGTTGCTGACCATGTCATCCCTTTATGACCACAATGTACCCAACATCTGATGGCTACTTTCAGCAGGATAATGCGCCATGTCATAAAGCTGGAATCATCTCAGACTGGTTTCTTGAACATGACAATGAGTTCACTGTACTCAAATGGCCTCCACAGTCACCAGATCTCAATCCAATAGAGCATCTTTGGGATGTGGTGGAACGGGAGATTCGCATCATGGATGTGCAGCCGACAAATCTGCGGCACCTGTGTGATGCCATCATGTCAATATGGACCAAAATCTCTGAGGAATGCTTCCAGCACCTTGTTGAATCTATGCCACGAAGAATTGAGGCAGTTCTGAAGGCAAAAGGGGGTCCAACCCGTTACTAGCATGGTGTACCTAATAAAGTGGCCGGTGAGTGTATGTTCCCATCACAGGCATCTATGCCCCTTTTGATGCAACCCATTATCTTATTGGCCTTGGCAGCAGCTCTCTGACACTAGTTTCTACAGCTTAGTTTGCTGTTCACTAAAATTCCTAAGTCCTTTCCCATGTCAGTGTTAAGTTTTGGTGTTGCATGCTTAAACCAGCATGGTATCCATACAATGTTTTTAGCAATTTTTTTTTTTTCGCCCATTAAGAGTATTCACTTAAGTCAAAGCTTAAAGGGTTTGTCTCATGATGGACAATGGGGGCATATCACTATCCAGAACAGAGCCCAAAAAGGGAAGGAGGGTGCACTGCACTTGCGCAGCAGCTCTCAAGTTTCTATGGGGCCTGTGAAAATGGCTTAGTGCTGGCTTGGCTATTTGTCGGCTCCATAGAATTGAATGGGAGCGGGAGCAGCAAGTGCATGGTACACTCCCATTCATTTCTATGGGGAGCCTGCTTGTGGTGGCCGGACCGAAGTCTCCAGCCACCACCTTGTTGGGCTCTGTTCTCTATATAGTTGTGGGTCCCAGCAGTGGGACTCGCACCTATAAGACAATAGGGGCATATCCTAGCGATATGCCCCCATTGTCCATGATGAGACAACCCCTTTAATTCTCAGCTTCAGATCTGCATGAAAATTAACAAACTTTTTTTTTTTTTTTTTTTTTTTTTTTTTTTTTTTCCTTTCAGCTTCCTATTCATTTCAGTAAGATTCAATGCTGGTCCTGCCCTAAGAAAACATGCTGCTTTTTTGCACTTTGATGATGATTTATTTCTTTTTTTTTTTTTTTTTTTTTTTTTAGGAAAATGTTTGTTGGAGGTCTCAGCTGGGATACAAGCAAGAAAGACTTGAAAGATTATTTTTCAAAGTTTGGGGAGGTATCGGATTGTACTATCAAGATGGACTCTAATACAGGAAGATCCAGAGGTTTTGGATTCATTCTTTTTAAAGATGCTTCAAGTGTTGACAAGGTTTGTCTCTGATCCTGAGTGGGTTGTATGATTCTTATGACTTGGAGGCATTAAGCTTATGCTTGCGTAGTTTAGGCTACTTTCACAATAGCATTTTTGCTATTTGTCATGGACCTGCAAAAATGCTTACGTTACAATACAACAACTGCATACATCGGTCATGAACGGATCTGGTTTGTATTAGGTCTTGTATATCCATGATGGATCCGGATCAGTTTTCTATTGTCAGAAAACTGATCCATTCTCACCTACTTAGATTGTGTCGGGACGGATCCATCTTGCTCTGCACCGAACGGAATACGTTCTGGTGCATTCCGTTTCGTTTTGACAATGAATTGGGACAAAACTGAAGCGTTTTCTTCTGCATTGAGATCCTTATGACAGATCTCAATAGCAGAATTGAAAGCGCTAGTGTGAAAGTAGCTATGATGTGCCATGCACAGAATACAAGCTTACATACTGCTTACATTCTGCCAGCAGACTTGAAACTGAACAGATTGAAATTTCCCGCTGCTCTTTTAGAAATGCTGTTGCATGGGCATCCCCTTTTACAGGTATATGCAGAATTGCTGGCAATAGTTTTTTTTTCCATTTGTTGAAGGTTTAACAAAGTTGTTTGGTAAGCATTTCTTTTGCAATAGAAACAACCTATAGAGTTGTGCTTAAGATTATATTTGCACATACTAGCAGTATAGGAAAGTCACACCATGTGGACATTAACAAGAAAGTTCTCTACTAACCTTTTTCTAAGTGGAATGCTTCAACACTTTACAAAACCTTGCCTTTTAGGTTCTGGAACAAAAAGAACACAGATTGGATGGGAGGCTGATTGACCCTAAAAAGGCAATGGCAATGAAAAAAGATCCAATAAAGAAAATATTTGTTGGTGGGTTGAATCCAGAAGCTGGAGAAGACAAGATAAGGGAATACTTTGTAACTTTTGGAGAGGTATGTTTCCTATAATGTTTATATAAGCAGTTAACTTAAATGGGAGCTGAGAAGCAGGAATGCTGCATGGCCACTATACATTAAAGGGGTATTCCGGTAACTTAACTTAATTTTTGATAAACTGCATTAAGGCTGCAAGCTGTGACCCAACCAGAACCCATATAACCACAGCTTCATTTTACCCTGCAATCCATTTGTCTATCTCCTGTGAGCCTGCAGCACTGGCTCCTCATCTTCCCACAATGCCTAGCTTTCCTGCTGCGAGTTTTTGTTCATAAGTGTTGATGATTACTGATTGGCTGCCTCATATCACAGTGCAGACATGCCCCCTCTACTCACTAAGCCAGTGATTTTCAACCAGTGTTAGTGTGCCGCGACACATGGTCGGGTGTGCCGCGGGGAAAGTTCCCCTTGTATTTAGAGATCAGCACAATACGCTGATCTGAGGTCTGATGGGGGCACAATATGCAGATCTGAGGTCTGATGGGGGCACAGTACGCTGATCTGAGGTCTGATGGGGGCACAGTACGCTGATCTGAGGTCTGATGGGGGCACAGTACACTGATCTGAGGTCTGATGGGGGGACAATATGCAGATCTGAGGTTTGATGGGGCACAATACGCTGATCTGAGGTCTGATGGGGGGGGGGGGGCACAATACGCTGATCTGAGGTCTGATGTGGGCACATTAAACTGATCTGAGGTGCTCCCATTTTCAACCACATATCTATGTGAGCTGGGCTTCTCAAGCTTGACTGCGATAAAAACTAAAAACAGGGAGAGACTGAACTGTTGAGGAAGAGCTTCGTGTGTGTCTTTCCACCATTCCTGCCAGGATATCCCTTTTGTGTTCATTGAAACAGGCCCAGGTTTCACACTGAGTGAGTATAAATACATTTAGAATCTATATTAACTATATGTATAATATGTACTGTTTTAGTGTCATTTTGTGCCATTTTGGTTGGTGTGCCCCGGGATTTTTTTAAGTGTAAAAAGTGTGCCGCGGCTCAAAAAAGGTTGAAAATCACGGCACTAAGCTGCAGCACACTGACATTTAGCTAGAGAACTCAAAGCGGCACACTGAGGATGCCTGACCTGACAAAGGCCCAGAACTACAGGTCTGTGCCATGGTAACTTATGAGGAATACAGTGGCTAGCAGGGGAAGAAAAGTACTTTATAACTACACGGTAAATATGTGAAATAGACATTTTATTATGTAATGATTGATGATGAATTAGCAAGCACAGGGAGATAATGGCAAACAATCTTTCTAGAATGTTTCAAGGAAAAGTTGTAGACTGACAAACTTAATATTGCAGACCTGTTCCTGACACTGGTGGATGGTCACTGGTCATCTAAAGCAATTACACTTTAAAATCTTCTGTTTTGGTGATCTTTAGAGTGATGGGTGTGTTAGTTTCTTCCTGAATTCTTGTTTAAAGCTGGTTGCATAGCTGAGTGTGCATTTTCTTAGCAGTGATAAGGGTGCTCCTTTTAGCAATAGAGATGTGCTGACGGCTAGTATTGTATAATTGTATATGGTATTCAACTCCAAGTTAAAGGGGTTCTGTAGTTTTTTCAAACTGCAGCATCTGATCGGCAGGGGTCCGACACCCGGGACCCCTGCCGATCTGCTGTTTGAGAAGGCAGCGGTGCTGCAGGAGCGCCGTGGCCTTCTGTGTTTACCACAGGCCAGTGACGTCACGACTAGTATCACTGGCTGGGGCTAAGCTCTGTTCACATGAATGGAGCTTAGCCCCGCCCAGGCCAGTGATGCTAGTCGTGACATCACTGGGCCTGCAGTAAACACAGAAGGCCGCGGCACTCCTGCAGCGCCGCTGCCTTCTCAAACAGCTGATTGGCGGGGGTCCCGGGTGGCGGACCCCAGCCGATCAGATGCTGATCTATCCAGAGGATAGATCATCAGTTTGGAAAAAACTGCAGAACCCCTTTAAATTACCATATTTTACACTGACACTTCCTCACCCCCAGAAATGTGTGGGGAAATGTCAGTGCATCTTATAAAGCAAATGCTAGTGAGCTGTAGGGTTGCAACTGGTATCAATGTTGATACCCAGTTTGATACGATAGTTGGATTGGCTTTTTTATATTAAGCTGTGCTTTGTATCGGTATCACTGAGCATGACATTCCATGTCGCCAGTTACTTTCATTCTACAGGTACAAATGAAGTGATGCCTTTTATATTTTAGGCTTGTGTCTTGATACTGAAAATAAAAACCTTGGAAAATCTCCAAATTCTAACCCCTAACTTTTTTTTTGTACTTGTGTATGGAGCTGTGTGGTCACTTTTTAACAGGCCTATCTGCTGATAACATTCTGGGTGTCACATCACTATCTTTTTTTTTTTTTTTTTTTTTTTTTTTTTTTGTGGTTAACTGCCATTTCACTACCAAAAATGAAATTCCTAACGTATGTGATGCTGAAGGGCAGATATTCATGACGTTGTATTCTTCAGTTAACTTTACCTTTTAATGATATCTGTATTCAGCCCTTAGTAACCATATTTCTCTGTGCCTTTCATCTTCCTGAAATGGCCTCTGCTGCTCTTCCTGTGGTGATGTTCCCTGTCTTTGAGGCCATCCTATATTTCCCTCACTATAAGCCCTTGCTCTCCTCACATGATCGGAATGTATTAGAAAGGAAATTAGAAAGAGGCCATAGGCCTAACTAACTGGCATAAAGTCCTTAAATAAAAATACAGCCACAAAATGGGATATTTTTTAAAAGCATCCTAATATCTAATTGTGAGAGGTATATACCTTATGGGAATAAAAGGTTAAGGAACAAGAAAAAAAACAATGTGGATAAATAGAACTGTAAAGAAAGCAATAAATGACAAACAGAAAGCATTTAAATCACTAAAACAGGAGGGGAGCGAGAAGGCATTGAAAAACTCTAAGGGAAAAAATAGAATATGTAAAAGACAAAAGCAGCCAAACTAGAGACCGAGAGATTAATCGCCAAAGAGTAAAACTAACCCTAAAATGTTCATGTTTATACTTTTTACTATTTATACAATTGAAGGTTTTGGCCCCTTACAGAGTAATGAGGGAGCTGCAGAGAGCGATGAGGAGAAAGCAAAGCTACTAAATTTTTTTTTTCTCCACTGTATTCACTGAGGAAAATAAACAGTCAGACAATATGCAGAATATAAAAGTAAATTCCCCATTAAAAGTGCCCTGTCTGACCCAGGAAGAAGTACCAGTGTCAGACAGCTGCTGCCAAGACCAATAAGATAATGGGTAGCATCAAAAGGGCATAGATGCCCGTGATGAGAACATAGTCCTGCCACTTTACAAATCACTAGTCAGACCACACATGGAGTACTGTGTACAGTTCTGGGCTCCTGTGAACAAGGCAGACATAGCAGAGCTGGAGAGGGTTCAGAGGAGGGCAACTAAAGTAATAACTGGAATGGGTGGACTACAGTAACTACAGAGACTATCAAAGATTAACAAAACCAACTCTATATTCTGCAGTTTACAGAAACACTCCATATGTGGTTATATACAGCTGTATGGGCATGCAGAAGGCAAGGAGCACCATATAATTTTTGGAGGGCAGATTTTGCTGGAATGGTCTTGGGGTGATATGTTGCATTTGAAGAGGCCTTAGGAAACCCCCAAAAAGTGACCATTTTGCCCAAGGAATTTAAGTGGTGTAGTGAGCACTTTGTGCCAACAGGCGTTTCATAGAATTTATAACACTTGGCTGTGAAAATGAAAAATTCTTTTTTTACAAGAAAATGGTGCTTTAGCCCAAAATTTTTCACAAGATAACTGCATATCCCCCACAATTTGCTACCCATTTTCTCCTAAATACAGTAACATCCCAATTGTGGTCGTAAACTGGCGAATCCCCAAATAACAGGGCTCAGAAAGAAAGGAGTGGCATCTGGATTTTCTAACATGGAATTTTCTGTCGTGGTTTTAAGTGACTTATTTCATTGAATGAGCTGCATGGGGGCCTTTTTGCATGACAAGCTGTAGTTTTTTTATTGGCACCATTTTAGGGGTACATTTGGCTTTCTGGTAGCTTTATATCACTTTTTGGGGTGGAGGTGAAGTCAAAAAGCTGTCATTTTTAGTTACATAGTTAAGGTTGTAAAGACAGTCCAAGTCCAACCTGTAATCCTGCTATATCAATCCCTGGATCACTGTCCATCTTGTTTAAAACTGGGTTGGGCCGAAGGGAAAGGGTGTGTAGAACAAGATTTCTAGACGTGGTCATAAGCCTCAATGTTTGAATTGGTCATCTAAACCTTTTTTGAAGCACTCTACTGTATTTGCTGTGATCAGCTCCTGCGACAGGCTATTCCAGAGCTTACTGTAAATAATGCTTGTCGCCTCTTATGACCAAATCTTTTTTTTTTTTTTTTTTTTTTTTTTTTTTTTGGGTCTACAGTCGGAATGTCAATTTTGTTTTTTTTGAGGGTTTAACACAGAAAAGCTTCCCTCGATATTTTTTTTTGTATGGTCAGTATATATTTGTACAGGTTAATCATGTCCCACCTTAGATGTTTTTTTTTTATTTTTTCAAGGCTAAACAAATTCAGGTCATTTAATCTTTGCTCATAACGATGATCTTCAGGCCCTTTCAGTTTAGAGGCTCTCCGCTGTACTTTCTCTAACTCCAGGGCATCCTTTTTATGGACTGGTGCCCAGAACTGAACTGCATATTACAGTTGAGGCCGCACCAAGACTTTGTAAAGTGGCAATATTACATACCTGTCCCGTGAGTCCATACCTCTTTTAATACAAGACAAAATTCTGTTTGCCTTAAAGGCAGCTGACTGGCATTGCATGCTGTTATTTAGTCTGATCGAATACACCCAGATCCTATATCTATATTGAACCTCATTTGCCACGTGGAGGCCCAAACAGTAAGGGGGGCTGTTCAGACAGCTGTGGTGGTGCAGATCCACAAAAATGCAGATCTGCAAAACCATGGATGCTGACTAGTGTGTTTGCAATTTGCAGAACACACATGGCCGGCACCCCATACAAAATGCCTGTCTGCTATTGCGGACAATTAAAGGACATGTTTCAAATATTTTCACGGCGGCTCAGCGAGATTAAGTGCTGTCCATTGAAATGAATGAGGCTGCATCTATTACGTGAAATAGATGCAGCCCCAAAATTTGTCTAAGTCAGCTTGTAACTTGACATCATCCATAGACTGGACTAGGGTTATCACGATACCAAAATTTTGATTCGGTTTCGATACCATAAAGTATCGCTAAACTTGATACCACGCGAAAAAAATAAACACCAAAAAGCCGTGTGCATTCTGCATTTTATAAAACATCCAGACCATAATAGAACAGTCATATCTTATCTTATTTTTTTTTTTGGGGGGGGGGACAAGGTGACTTAAAAAAATGCCGAATCGTGTGTTTGTTTTTTTTTGTTATGGCTTTGACCGCATAGATATTTTTAATTTAGTTTTTGGGACGTGGTGATACCTAAAATGTTTGTTTATATATATTTTATATGTAAAATTGGGAAGGGGGAATTTAAACTTGTTTTGGAGTATTTTGGTGTTTGTTTTTTTATTTTTTACTTTCATTTCCTATTAGCCCCCTTTAGGAGCTAGAACTCTTGTCCTATGCACCCTAATACAGCTCTATTAGGGTGCATAGGACTTACACTCTCCCTGCTGCCCTATGCTTTGTGCATAGAGCCGCAGGGAGCTTACCATGGAAGCCAGGACTTCAGTAGTGTCCTGGTTGCCATGGTAACCAATCAGAGCCCCGCGTTTACACTGCTGGGGCTCCGATCGGAATCTCCACTGCCACCAATGAAGAGCCTGTGGCCACTGCCACCAATGATTTAATACTGGGGGGGGGGGCGCACTGCACCACCAATGAACATTACTATCATTTATACAAGTACAGGGGCGGGTGCGGCGCAGGATCACATAGCCGGCACCCAACCTGTCAAAGGGAGCTGCGATACACTGCAGTTAAACCCTCAGGTTCCTTCTCCCTTCTGCTGCTGAGGGAACATGAGTGCACTGAGAGCAGTGCGCACCATGTTCTGATACTAGGCTGTGCAGTAGCGCAGCCTAGTATCGGTAACAGGCAAATCCCAGTATCAATACAATACCGGGACAAAAGTATCAAATGGGTATTGAGAATTCGATACCTGGTGCAACCCTAGACTGGTCTGTATTACAAAGTGGTCATCTGCAAAAATGGAAACAGCACTATTAACCCTTTCAGTACCGTACTTCAGTACCGTACTTTCATTCTACTGGTCAGTACGAATCCGGCAATACCTAATATGTATAGTTTTTTTTTTTTCCTGCGTTTTGATAAAATTAGAAAGTTGCCTTTTTTTTCTTTCCCTTGTCTTATCTTGACCCCTATAACTTTTTGGTATTTGTGTACGGAGCTGTATGGGGCTCATTTTTTTTTTGCGGGGCGATCTGAAGTTTTTATTGATACCGTTCTGGGGTGTGTGACTTTTTGATCACTTTCTATTTATTTATTTTTTTTTTAGAAAAAAACAGCGAATCGCCATTTGGACGTTTTTTTCCGCCACACAATTCGCCGTATTGGAATTTTTTTATATTTAAGTACGGGCATTTTCGGTCACGGTGATACCCGTGATGTCTATTTATTGTTATTTAGGTATTTTTTACTTATACGGAAAGGGGGGTGATTTGAACTTTTATATATTTTTTTTTTTGTGCTTATTTTAAAGCTCAATATGAGCTGATATATATATATATTTTTTTTTTTTTTTTTTTTTTTTTTTTTTTTTTTTTTATGAGCAATCGGGGATTTACTAGCTTGAGATAAATCCAAGAATTGCTCATTTCTTATCCTGGCCTGCCATCTAGTGGCGAGAATAAGAATTGCACTTTGAAAGCTGTAAACCTAATCAGCGAGGTTTACAGCTTTCAGATCGTGTACAGACACCCTGATTGGCCACACGGGGCGTCTGTATGCTTCCGGGTAAAGACGCAACTAGATGCCGTGATCACGGCATCTAAAGGCCCAGCGAGGCGCCGGCGATCGGGTAAGTAGTAGCAAGTCTCTGCTGTTAGAAACCGCAGAGACTTGCCGGCCATGACGCCTGCCACACTTGCAAGCGGGCGCTATGTGCCCGCATCGCCCCAGCACTGTACATGTACGGCGCTGGTACTCTAAGGGTTAATCTGATCGTCTGTCATTAATGAATAAGTTAAATAGTGGACCCAGCACAGAACCTTGGGGTACACCAGAGACCATTCAGAGTAGGTATCATTGACCACAATTCTTTGGATGCGATCGTGAAGCCAATTTTCAATCCAATAAAGTTAGTTTCTAAACCAATAGACCTCAATTTACCCATTAGTCATCCGTGAAGGACAGTGTCACATGCCTTTGCAAAGTCCAAAAACACTCAACCTTTCCTCTGTCCAGGCTTCTCACCACCTCATAAAAACAAATCAGTTTTTTTGACAGCTTCTGTTCTTAGTAAAACAATGTTCGCTATCACTTGTATTATTGACAGTTACATAATCCTGTATGTAGCCCCATAGAAGGCCCGCAAACATTTTTCCCACTATGGATGTCAGGGCTGTGGAGTCGGTAAGCCAAAGTCCCGACTCCTCAATTTCCCCTGACTCAGACTCCCTCATACATGGTGCATGTTTAAGCAATAACGTTAAACAAACTTTGCATAAATCAGTAGTACATATGTCATGACAAAGTTTAATAGGTTTTACTAGATATCTTTACTCTGAACTTTCAGTATTAGGCTTTTCTGTCTACAGCTCACTAAGGGCTAACTAACTGTCTAGGTCTAAGACTTTCTTTGTTGCCCATATCAACCAATCAGAGCTACGGGGAGCTGATTGGTTTCTATGGGACAGTTTTCATACAGAAGGCCCTAGGTGTGTGAATACCCTATATTCCATCATACTACGTCAGTCTAGAAAGTGTTATCTAGCACTGCTAGCAGTGTCAAAGACTTGGCAATGGCTTCTACTCCTATAATACAGAAATACATGTGAAAAAGTATTTCTGAATTTGAGATGTTAGAAAAGTTTTCCCCCTTGTATTCTATGTATAGCATATAGAAGCAATTAGAGCAGTGATTTTCAACCTTTTTTGAGCCGCGGCACACTTTTTACACTTAAAAAATCCCGGGGCACACCACCAACCAAAATGGCACAAAATGACACTAAAACAGTACATATTATACATATAGTTAATAATATAGATTCTAAATGTATTTATACTCACTCAGTGTGAAACCTGGGCCTGTTTCGATGAACACAAAAGGGATATCCTGGCAGGAATGGTGGAAAGACACACGAAGCTCTTCCTCAACAGTTCTCTCTCCGTTTTTAGTTTATCGCAGTCAAGCTTGAGAAGCCCAGCTCACATAGTTATGTGGTTGAAAATGGGAGCACCTCAGATCAGCTTAATGTGCCCCCATCAGACCTCAGATCAGCGTATTGTGCCCCATCAGACCTCAGATCAGCGTATTGTGCCCCCATCAGACCTCAGATCAGCCCACCCAGCCACATAAGATAAAAATCTTATGTGGCTGGGTGGGCTGATCTGAGGTCTGATGGGGGTCTCTAAATACAAGGGGAACTTTCCCCGCAGCACACCCGACCACTAGTGTGCCGCGGCACACTGGTTGAAAATCACTGAATTAGAGCATCTAACCTCTCCAAACATGAGCTCAGAGGAAAGCATACAGAGAACATGCACTGGACAATTGATTTATTCAGTTTATTGAAAGTTTAGATATACTAAGTACCTGCTTTTAAAGGGGGTTTTCTCAGCAGGTTTATTCACTGGCTGACACAGCTTGCACTCTCTCCCCTCAGGCTGTGGGGGGGGGGGTCTCCAGCAGTTATTAGCTTAGTCACTTCCTCTGACAGAGCAGAAGTTTGTGATCTGTAACACAATTACAGGTAACCAGGGGTAAACAGCAAAGCTGTGTAGAAAAAAGGACTGGCGCTGCTAAACGAAGGACTTGGTATTGCCCGTGGATTAAAGCAAGTGTCTTTATTAGCAAATTGTCTAGGCGTTTCGAGGGTAGGAACTCCCTCTTCCTCAGGACCCTCGAAACATAGACAATTGGCTAATAAACACAGCAGGCACCCACACCATATGCTGGTCGGGATCTAAATAACCAAGGCAACCAACAGTAAAGGTTCCCACACAGAAGGCACCAATACCAATTACACAGTATTTCAAACCAGTACCTACAAAGAAAATCAGATCACGAGGCAGAAGAGGTGGGCAGCCTAAACAAAAAGGGCAAATCCATAAATGCCCCAATACAGGAATAATACCCCAAAGGAAGAGTATACCAACGGTAAAGGTATTTAATCTCTCTGACCATACACTAAATGCATATGAATTATCCCTATTGCAAAAAGGACTCTCCTTTTGTCCTCTGAATAATATTAACCCCGTTGAACTATTTTTATGATTTTATTTGTCTATCTCCTTGTACATATATTGTTAATTTTCAAGTGTTTTTAATATGCAAATGGGTCTGCTAATGCAAATGAGCGCGACACCCACTCTCCTCCCAAGAGGTGGGGTATGTGCCAAAATGACTTTAAATGTTTTTGACGATCACCCACAAGTTTGTAACAGTCCTGAGGAAGGGGGCAGTTCGCCCTTGAAACACGTAGACTGCCTGTTTTTTTTATATAATAAAGAACATTGTATGTATCTACTGCACCCAGCGAAGTTTCTATCTCCCAGTGACAGCGCCATTTTAAGTGCTCAGAACAATAGTAGTTGTGACTCCTCACAACTACCCATGGTAAGCGCAATTTTATCATAATTTTATCATAATTACCACTTGACACTCTGACACCACACATGAGGTGCTGCCTCCATCTTTTTCTCTTGCATATAGAATTACAGGTAAAGCTTATCAGTCCTCATAACACTTGGACCTTTTGCTTACTGCAGGTAATCACTCAGAGTTCAGTCCTATCATTCCGTGGGGGTGAGGTCACTCTTGCTTTCAGCAAATCTGAAGTCTTTCTGGTCTGCAGGTTACCATAGAAACCTGAGTGCAGTAAGAGACCTGCTGAACTGTCTATAGTTCATGAGTGGCCAATGTATCTAGAATGTCATATTTTAACTGTCCCTTTATGTTGAAAGCTAATCTTTGTAACTAGTGAGAACCTCACCTCAATACGATAAAACCTCTTTGGCAAAGGAAGCATTACTCGCCCTTAAAGGGAACCTGTCATCTCCAAAACACCCCATGAACTAGAGCAAGCGGTGTATAGTGTAAGTGATGCTGAATCCGAATATGTAAGTTTTACTCACTTCGGACGGTGGACTCCAGTGCTCACTCACATAATGGAGAGGACTCGAAGAAGAGTCCTCAACACATTTTACGGCTGGTTTGTGGGAGCAGAGTGTCGGAATGGAAGTGAGTATCAAGATAAAACTTGCATATTCGGATTTAGCATCATTTATACTGTACATCTCAATCTAGTTCAGGGTGTGTTTCGGAGATGACAGGTTCCCTTTAAGTTTACATGGTCCCTGCTGGTCGCAAGTTCCTGTTCCTTGGCTCAACACACTGGAAATGGCAGCCAGTCAATGGCTGCAGTGATCTTTCAGCCAGTGACTGCATTTCCTGTATGGAGCTGTAAGCACTTAAGTGTTGAATTGATGAAGGTTTGATTACATTGTTCATAAACTATTAAAGGGTTGTCCAAGTTTATTTATTTATTTATTTTTTTGTCCTTTATATTTTTTTTTTTTTTTTTTTTGTCCTTTGTATGTTTCGAACTAATCAATACAATTTCCATACACTTTCTGCTTCTAAAGCTGCTGGTTTCAGATTTCACTCAGGATCACATGACCTGCAGCTTGCCTCCCTGCTAATCTTATATTCGTGCACAGAGCCTGTACGAGACCTCACTGTGCTGGCCACGCCCCCTGCTCTGCCACTGCTGCTATCTGCTCGCACTGGATTCTTTCAGATAAAACATTAACCCCTTCAGCCAGAACACAGTGAAGGCTTTACAACAGCAGCTGCAGATGTAAGAGACAGGATCTGCCCTCCTCACCCTACAGACAGAGCTGATACTGGAGCTGATCTGGAGGAGGTGCAAAGTATTGTATTGTACAAGAACAGGTAGGGGGAAGACCCTGTGTATCAGCAGTGTAATTGTACAGCTGGGACTTGTAGTCCTACACATACAACATGCTGCTGAGTATTCCAGCAGACATGTCACTCAGGCCAGCTCTTGTATTAACTGCCTTTGCATTGCAGGAAGGGGGAGGGGCAGAGATTGTTACTGCAGGTAAACAAAGGCCAGAAGAGAACCAGGGAAATGAGGAAATAGACTTTTTTTTTTTTTTTTTTTTTTTTTTTTTTTTTTTTCCTAAAACTTGCTTAACTTGTATATTGCTGCCCATCAGATTTACAGTACTATACATTTTTTTAATAACTCGGACAACCCCTTTAAGTCTAGTTATAGCTGTAGTTTTAGCGTAGCACTGTAAGCATTTGTTTGCAATTGTGTGTAAACCACACTTATGAGAATTTTTCAAATGTAAAATTGTTTGCTATGCTTTATTGGGAGGTATAAAATATACAAAAGCATGCACATTTACCCTGTCTTCTAAGTCATAACTTGTTCTGTTGCTCTATATACTCTGGGAAACGGTGTATTTTAATCCTTAGGATACCAGCGCCGTACATGTACAGCGCTGGAAGCCGGGACAAAATCCCAGCGCTGTACTGCTATGGCACTTTGATCAGGCAAGAGCTGCGCTTGCCCGAGCAGCTACAGGGGTCCGGCAGTGGCCAATAGCCAGACCCTGCTGTGTGCACCGGCATCGATGAAAACACCAATGCTGGTGCATCAACCCTGGCATGTGCAGTATCCTGAAGGTTAAGTTTGCTATTGGGTCCCTGCGCTGCTGTGACGGGAACCTGATGGCAGGAAAGGCAGCCCAATGCCTTCCTTAGGCATCAGGCTTCCTTCTATGGAAGCCTGTTAGATCCAGCCTCTGGATCTCACAGGCAGCAGGCTGTAAGTGTATTACACTGGTACTGGTAGTCAAAGTGGAGAGTGGGAGATCAGTGCTCGCATGAGTCATGCTCTTGCTGTAACAGCCTGGACCAGCAGGAGTGCATTTCTGGGCTGTGTAGCCCTTTACATGCCACAGGCAATGGTGCCCACCGCATCTAAGTGGTGTCAGAGGAGGAATGTGATTGCTGGGTGCTGGTGTGAATAAGCTGGCTGGGACCTGCTATAGGCACAAAGCCAGCCTTGAGTACTCCATAGCAGGCTGTGCTTCTGTGGTGCAGCCTCCTGGTCAATGTCTGTATAGTAATCACATTCAAATGCAATGCACTATAAGGATGGTGCATTGTATTTTAGAAGCAATCAAGAGATTGCCTGTTAGGCTAATAAGTCCAATAAATGCATTTGTTTGTTTTTTCCTTTTGAAAATGCTTTTCAATGAAAACTGCTAAAATCTCCCTCACCGGTTTGGTATTGCCATGTCTGTAATGACCCTTGCTACACTTGTAAATAATGCTCTACAGTAAACACCGTAAAAACGAAATGCCAGAATTGCTAATTTATTAGTTGCCACTGAAAAAACTTGGTTGTCTCATTTTAGTAAAGTTGCATTTATCATGAAGAGAAAGTTAATACAAGCCACTTACTAATATCCATATTGCTTCCTTTTGCTGGCTGGATTCACTTTTCCATCACATTACACTGCTTGTTTCCATGGTTACATACCACCCTGCGATTTAATCCATCAGTGTGGAAGCACTACCACCACTATAGGAAATTGTCAGCCTCTCTGGTGGCTGGGACCATGGGAGCACACATAGGCTAGTGATTTTTCCTATAGTGTGCAAGCACGACCACCACTAATGGATTGCAGGGTGATCTGTAACCATGGAAACGAGCAGTGTATAATGTGAGAAATCTAGCCAGCAAAGGAACCAAAATGGATAATAATTAGTAAGTGGCTTGTATTAACTTTCCCTAAATGATAAATGGCGCTTACTGAAGTGAGACAACCCCTTTAAGCGATCAGGGTTATTTACCCCAATATACCAATGAAAACAGTCCTTCTGCATAAATCCCCCACACAACATCATAGAAAATTAAAGGGAACCTGTCATCAACTTTATGCTGACATCACTGAGGGCAGCATAAATTAGTGATAAATGCCGATTTCAGTGGTCTGTCACTCATGAGATAAAAAATAAGTGGTTGCTGAGAACCAGCATTATAATTCTTGCAGCCCAGGCCTTGAAAAGAGTCAAATCTACCTGAGAAGAGTCATCATTATTCCTAATCTCCTGCTCTATCCCCTCCCCCCATCTGATGATGGCCAGTTCTCTCCTAGAGAGAGGGAGAAAATGAGGTCGAAGCTTGTCAATCAGCAGGTGGGTAGGGACAGCAGGAATTCATGAATAATCATGACTCTTCTCAGGTGGTCGTGACTTTTCCTGGTCTAGTCTGCAAGGATTGTGATGTTTGTTCTCGGCAACCACTTTTTACTTATAAACGACAGACCACTGAACTCAACTCGCCTGTCTTTACTTTATTCTGTCGTTAGTATGGGCAGCATAAGGTTGATGATGGGTTCCCTTTAAAGTTATGGGACGTGACAACACATTTTCTTTTTAAAGGGGGAGTTTTGTTGCACAGTAATAAAACATAATATAAAACTGGTATCAGTGATTGTACTGACTCAAACGTTGTGGCGTTCATTTTTTGACATAAAGATCTTTATTCTCCAACTGGAAGTATTGCTGTGTATTCACATGTTAAATGTCACCTAGACAGGAGTCAGAATAAGTGTTTTATTTTAATTTTACCTATTTCATGGCAAATACTTTGGATTAATTTAATGTTTGTGAAATACTTTTGTAACTGGTTGATTCTTCTGAAACATTTCAGATTGAATCAGTTGAACTTCCAATGGACCCAAAAACTAATAAAAGAAGAGGCTTCGTCTTCATTACGTTTAAAGAAGAAGAACCTGTAAAAAAGATATTGGAAAAGAAGTTCCATAACGTCAGTGGTAGCAAGGTAAGTTATTTTTGAGACTTTGGTTTGTGTAGCCCAAACCGGACACCTGCATTAAAAAAAAAAAAAAAACATTAAGGGGGTTTTCAAGTCTCTCCATTACTAGTGTGTTGATGTTGATGGAGGTAGATTTTTTTTTTTTTTTTTTTTTTTTTTTTTTTTTTTTACGTGCAGCCGTTGGAATAAATGGGTTTACATCCGACCTGCACAAAATTCAGAACAAACTTGTTTGTGCACATGTGCATATCTTGGAAACTGCATAGCTTGCTGTACTATGCTTCTGTAGCACTTGAGTACTGCAATGGGAGCTATTGAAACAGCGAGCGCTGCAGCACTGTTTGCCAGCCAAGAGGTCGAGTCAGTGTCATCTTTCCTTGTAAACAGTGAGATGAGACAATCCCTTTAACTTGGCAGTGCTGTCTAATCAGTGTATCAAGAGCTACCTTTCAATGCAATGATTAAAACTGTACTGATATGGCATTTGCCCATTTGATTTTGCCATGGCTCCCACCAACCCTCAACACTTTTTTTTTTTTTTTTTTTTTTTTTTTTTGCTGGATAGGTATGACCGTTCACTGGCATAACATTTTTATTTATTTTTTTATTTCAGTGTGAAATAAAGATTGCCCAACCAAAAGAAGTATATCAGCAACAGTATGGCGGGCGAGGAGGTTTTGGTGGTAGAGGTGGACGAGGTGGAAAAGGTATGCTATAGGGAACTTGGATATTGTATTAGGGTAAACTTGCTGTCTGGAGCTGTATATGCTTGTAAAACCAGATGGCTACACTAGTTCTAATTTTATTTTGATTGCTGCTATCATGCCTGAGCTTTTCACAGCATTTAGGGTGCTGGCACAGCGCAGTTGTGATATAGTTAAACGGCATGCAGTTTAGCATTGCTAACATTCACAAAGCAGTTATAGCATTTAGCCAATTTAGCACCTAATTAAATCATTTAAACAGTGATTAACTACAGCTGGAGACATTAAAAAACTTAAAGGGTTTCTGTCACTAGTTTTTTCGGTATGAATCAGGCTGACATTGCAGTTTGCATCTCCTCCAGATCAGCTTAGTATCTGTAGGGTGAGGAGGGCAGATCCTCTCTTTACATCTGCTGTTGTAAAGCCTTCAGTGTGTTCTGGCTGAAGGGGTTAATGTTTTATCTGAAGGAATCCAGGGAGAGAGCAGATACCTGCTGTCAAGCAGGGGGGCGTGGCCAGCACAGTAACATCTGTGTACAGGCTGTTATCTGATCTGAGGCTTGTGCACCAAACATCACACAGCAGGGAGATAAGCTGACATCACAGGTCATGTGACCGTGAGTTAAATCTAAGAAACCAGCAGCTTTAGAAGCAGAAAGTGTATGGAAAAGCTGTTGTATTTGACTAGTAGAAACATAAAGGACAAAATATATATATATATATATATATATATATATATATATATATATATATATATATATATATATAGTCCTTTATGTTTCTACTAGTCAAATACAACAGCTTTTCCATACACTTTCTGCTTCTAAAGCTGCTGGTTTCTTAGATTTAACTCACGGTCACATGACCTGTGATGTCAGCTTATCTCCCTGCTGTGTGATGTTTGGTGCACAAGCCTCAGAGATCAGATAACAGCCTGTACACAGATGTTACTGTGCTGGCCACGCCCCCCTGCTTGACAGCAGGTATCTGCTCTCTCCCTGGATTCCTTCAGATAAAACATTAACCCCTTCAGCCAGAACACACTGATCACCCATTCCAGTTATTACTTTAGTTGCCCTCCTCTGAACCCTTTCCAGCTCTGTCTGCCTTGTTCACAGGAGCCCAGAACTGTACACAGTACTCCATGTGTGGTCTGACTAGTGATTTGTAAAGTGGCAGGACTATGTTGTCATCACAGGCCTCTTTTGATGCAACCTATTATCTTATTGGCCTTGGCAGCAGCTGTCTGACACTAGTTTCTGCAGCTCAGTGTTACCCAGTGTTTTACCATTTGGTATGTACTGGTGACTTGGATTATTCCTTCCTATGTTCATAACCTTACATTTGTCAGTGTTAAACTCTGCCACTTCTCTGCCCAAGGTTCCAGTCTATCCAGATCCATCTATAGCAGTGTACTGTCCTCTTCTGTTACTTTACACAGTTTAGTGTCACTAGAAAATATAATTCTGCAAAAAACAAGTTATGACTGAACAGAATAAGTATGGTGCTGTGAAGGCATGGGGTAAACAAAAATGCAAAGACAGTAAATCTGTAAGGAAAGTTAGTGCCTGGTGCTGGGCTGAGGCAGAATGTGGAGGGGGGGGGCTACTTTACAGGCTATCTCCTGAATGGTACCAGCTAGAAGCATGCAACTTAGCTTGTTTGAAAGAGGACAGTCCGGGCTTTAATTCGAGAATGAGAGCTCTAGTCCAAGCAACAGAGGAGAAATCACAGTTAGAAATTGAGTCGGGAATAATTGTGAGTAAAATCTGCTTACTTTAATTTTCAGCTTCATTCACAGCATCCGATTTCTGAGTGAGATCTCTCCTTGTTCTGAACAGATTTGTCATTTTGGTATTGTCTTAAAGCTGACATGTCAGGCTTTAAGACAACACAAAGCCCATATTTCTAGCTGGTACCAAACCAGAGATTGGCAGCTAAAGCAGCCCTGCTGTCAGTGTGAAAGATAATGAGGGACAAGTGACTATTAAGAGGTTAATACAAATGCTTACTGATTTCATGTAAGGCAGGGCTTGTCTCTGGTTATCTGTATGTGAGAATACACACTGCTCTGGGGTAGTGGGGAAGTTATCTGTATTCTGATTGGTCCTGCTAGTTCGTGAGGAGAGCAAAGGCTTATGGGAAGTGAGGGAAATACAGGATGGCCTCAAGGACAGGGCAAACATCACCACAAGAAGTCCAGCAGAGGCCATTTTAGGAAGATGCTGAAATAGAGGCACAGAGCAATAGGGTTGCTAAGAGCTGAATACAGACATTAGAAAGGTAAAATTAACTGAAATACAGCCTTATGAATATCTGCCCTTCAGCATCATATATGTTAGGAATTTCACTTTTGGTACTGAAACGGCAGTTGTGCTTTAATTGGACTGGTCCACTTTTTTACCTAGATAGCTAGAGATATATAGATATATAGAGATATAGATAGAGAGATATAGATAGAGAGATATAGATAGAGAGATATAGATAGAGAGATATAGATAGAGAGATATAGATAGAGAGATATAGATAGAGAGATATAGATAGAGAGATATAGATAGAGAGATATAGATAGAGAGATATAGATAGAGAGATATAGATAGAGAGATATAGATAGAGAGATATAGATAGAGAGATATAGATAGAGAGATATAGATAGAGAGATATAGATAGAGAGATATAGATAGAGAGATATAGATAGAGAGATATAGATAGAGAGATATAGATAGAGAGATATAGATAGAGAGATATAGATAGAGAGATATAGATAGAGAGATATAGATAGAGAGATATAGATAGAGAGATATAGATAGAGAGATATAGAGAGAGAGATATAGAGAGAGAGATATAGAGAGAGAGATATAGAGAGAGAGAGATAGAGAGAGAGAGATAGAGAGAGAGAGATAGAGAGAGAGAGATAGAGATAGAGAGAGAGAGAGAGAGAGATATAGATAGAGAGAGAGAGAGAGAGATAGAGAGAGAGAGATAGAGAGAGAGAGAGAGAGAGAGAGATAGAGAGAGAGAGAGAGAGAGAGAGATAGATCTCTATATAGAGTGTATATATAGAGCTCTATCTATATATAATCTCTAGAGAGATTATATATTCTATATAATATATCTTCTCTAGATATCTTCTTCTTCTCTATAGATTTCTTCATCTTCTTCTCCCTTCTCCCTTCTTGCTGAAAAATGTCTATTCTTAGGTCAAGGACCGAGTTGGAATCAAGGATACAA
Source organism: Rhinella marina (assembly GCA_900303285.1). NCBI lineage: Eukaryota > Metazoa > Chordata > Amphibia > Anura > Bufonidae > Rhinella > Rhinella marina. The sequence goes on along the minus strand of ONZH01027033.1, from coordinate 7,779 downwards.
CAATTACTGGAACCAAGGTTATGGCAATCAAGGATATGGCTATGGCCAACAGGGATATAGTGGCTATGGAAGCTACGACTACTCTGGATATGGGTATTATGGATATGGACCAGGTTATGATTACAGTAAGTGCTTTTTGAATTGACTATTTACTAACACTCATAATCATCTCTACACATTGAGCAATGCTGAATCTATTTTCTAAGGCCTTTTTATTTCTCATTAGGTCAGGGCAGTGCAAATTATGGCAAAGCTCCTCGACGTGGTGGCCATCAAAATAACTACAAGCCATATTGAATTTCTTCAGGTATGCGTTGGTCAGAAATTCCAACATGACTTTAAAGGGGGTTGTCTGGGACTTGCACTCGGCTCTATATATTAGATGTGGTGTGTGTCTGCTAAAGGAATCCACAGTCACACTTACAATCATGAAATTTGGCGCACAGATACATTAGGTGTCTGGGAAGGTTTTTCGGGTCTCGGCTCTCTAGGACATACTGTTCCTGAGATTGCCAAAAAATGCATTAGCCAATAGAAGCCTGGTCACATGACCCTTATCAGACAATAGAAGCTTGCAGGCCCTTTAAACTCCATAGTTTTACAGATGTTTTTTTGGGCCTTATAAACTGTTACTATGTTACAAGGTTTCCATAACAACCCAGCCATTTTTCTTCACTGCTGTAGGTCAGCTTTAAAGGGGCAGGGTGCTGTTAAAGGATTACCGTAAATACAACTTGTGTTTTAGACAAACTCATCAATCATTACCTAATGTAAATTTCACTTTTACCGTTCAGTAGCAAGTTTTCTTCCAATGCTATTCACGTTTTCCTCAAATTACAATGGAATTGACCTGTAATTCAGGCCACCCTCAAAAGGACTTAAAACCCCACCCTCTAGTCAGGCCACGCCCCTCCCACTCCACAGCCGACGGATTGAAATAAATGAAGGCAAAAAGTAACTTCTGTCAGCTGCAGGGGTAAGAGGGAGGGTGACGACTCCCTGCAGCTCATGCTGACTGCACAGTGCTGCTGTCTGAGTGAGCTGTTCAAAAGGACATCCCTATGTCTGTCCAGACCCTGCGCTGGACGGAGGACAGTGTCTGAAAGCTGGACTGTCCGGCCAAAAACCAGACCTCTGGCCACCCTAGGAGTAGGCTCCTGTGGATGTTACTGTTAAGGGATTGAGGGGTACTGTGGAGGCCCCTATTAAAGCAGCGATGGGGTACTGTGACAGTCACTATTAAAGGGGCAGTTGCTGTGGAGGTCTGTCAAGGGGGCCAGGAATGGTTGAGGTCACTAACCTATGGTCAATGTTAAGGGGTGGGTGCTGTAGAAGTCACTGTCTTTTAATGATACAAACATTAAATGAAATTGATTAAATATACCCAGGCGAAGCCGGGTCCTTCTGCTAGTTCTATTAATATTTTAGTTGTGGCCAGCATAAAGACATCCTTTTTTGGAATGGTAACAGGGTGGACTCCACTGGAATTGGGCTAAAGTGAGAAGCATGGTGGATTTTGTCTTGGCAAAATTAGCCAGGTGGACATAACTGAAGTTTAAAATGCAGCGCTGACTGGCAGGTGTTAGAGAAGCTGTCTCCCCAAAACGCAGTGCAATCTGCAGGAAGAGTGAGCAGATTGATTGTGAGAAGTCAGTAAAACATCATTTATACATTAAGTTCCTCCTCCAATTGTTCATATGGGAGATTCAGTGATGGCTTGCTATACAAACTTGCACAGAATGCTGTCAGACACTAATGCCTGCAGATTGTATTGCATTTTATGGTGACGGCACCTCTTTGAAAGGGTTTGAGACTTTTACTGTTGGCCTATTCTTTGGATAGGTACTCAGTATCTGTTCTGTGCTACTGAGTACTGGTGTCTTCAGCAGCTAATCCACATGTACATCCGGTGTCAGACCCCACCAATCAGATACTGATGACTAGGGATGAGCGCGTTGACTTCGGATGCGTCATCTCAAGTCGATTTGCATAAAACGTTGCAAAGTAACTACAGTAGTATACTACAGTATTACAACATTCTTGTGAGACTTTATGTAATAACTTTGAATTATTTCTGTAAAAGCCTTGATGCCGAACTCTGGTTCATTTCTATCCCAACCCGATTCATTTGAAAACTTACCAATATCGACTGTCCTACTTTAAAATGTATGGGCTCCAGAGGACTTTCTAAAGTTTCAGCTGCTATTGAGACTTGCTTTGTCTTGCCTCTATCATGTCACATCATTTATTTGCATAAATTACTTATCAAAGTACAAAGCGAATCTCTGCTTCGTTCCTCATTAACAAAGCGGAGTTTGGCTTTTTTTGAAGGCATAAATTTATGTGAATAAACACTGACTTGATATTGCAAGACTTTACTTTGTCTTGTCTATTTGCTAAAACTTTGGAAAAACCTCTAGAGGAAATACACTTTACAGTAGCAGGCAATATTAAAGAAGAACGCCCACAAAAATTTTTATTCCATGTCCTGCTAGAAATGTACATGATATCTGTAGTGAGTCATTTTTCTCACCAGTAGCTGAATTTTTGAGTTATATCATCCTGAAGTTTCTTATCCTTGTCATGTGACTAGGAATTAGACCCACCAACTCACACAGCACCTTGTGTGGACAGGAAGTCTAATTTTCTATGCATTCCTATGGGAGCCTCACTTTCAGTCTCATAGGAATGAATAGAGAAGTGACTGGCTTGCTGTCCTGGGTCAGTTGGAGGTCAGGGAGTTGGTCACATGACACAGCTACAATAAGAAGAGTGGAAACTCTCAATTTCAGCCTCTGATAAGAAAATGACATTCACTACAGATTATATCATGCACCTTTCTAACAGGTCAGAGAATAAAATTTTTTGCGGGAGTTCTTTAAGGTAGCTGTTTAAGAGGATGACTTTCAAATACAGCAATCCGAAACTTAATTGCTAAACCTTAAATGGAGCACTTCATCTGAGCACTTGGTACCAGTGTTTGGTCTGCCATGTATGAATGTCTGTTGGGCTGTACTAGAGGCATGTCTATCATGCTGTCTGTCAGTTTGAATGATTGGTAATAATGCTATGACTTACAGAATATACGAAAAGCATTATAGAACTGACCAAAGTAGTCTCACTGGAGTACTTAACAATGTATTAAAGCATTTGTTCTGTGATTGCACACAAATTGCCAAAAGGGCTCTAATTTTGGGTTTAATTCAGAATTGCATGTACACTCAAAACTGGAGGTTTTGCTGGTATTTTGTATGAATAATAACATATATATTTTGTTACTAGGTAAATGCAGCTGATTTTGGGGTCTGCGTAAAACTGCAGCTCTGCATCTAGGAACTGCCTTTTGGAGTTAAGTATGGACTCTCGCTCCTTTTGTACAGAAGGCTTCATCCTAGGAACCAGTGTCAACTTCCACCTTTTTATTTAGTATTGTTTGTGTCATACATTTCCAGATTTGGAAGTGTTAATTTTACTGTACTTTTTGGTACCTTTTTGGATTCTAATGTATTGTAAGGTATTTTACATGTGCAAATTCACCATTACATTTTTGAAGCTATCAAAGCTTTTGAAATAAAATCAACTTTGAGTAACCTGTTTGTTTATGGTTGGAATGTGCATGTGGATAAGTGAATACTTTTTGTTGGATAACCCCTTCCCAGCCTTTGCAGTACATGTACAGTGAGCTGTTTGCTTGCCTATTGAGCAAACAGAACCACGTATCCCCAAAATGTTACCAATAGACCTTAAATCTGCAAAAACAAGACCATGAGCAGTAATATAGAAATATGGCTCAAAATGGAGACAAAACATTTCTTTTCGTACGTACATTCACAGAAAAACCCCCAAGGTTGTTTTTATCGTTCAGACCTAACGGGCCCATAGCAGCGGAGTGAATAATCCATTTAGCCTCTTCTCTCAATAGAAGTAAATGTCTCTCCCCCTTGTGGTGGGTTGTTTACTACAATACCGGCAAACCTTAAGACTGTACTATCTCCTTTATGTTCAGATCGAACATGTTCTATAAGTCGGGGGTACCCCTTCCCCGTAGTGATAGAATTTAAATGTTCTCTAAAAGATCACAAACGTCTAATAGTCTAACGATAAAAACGACCTTGGGGTTTTTCTGTGAATGTATGTACGAAAAGACATTCATTCGCATTATATTGGCATGATGCTTTTGTTCGCAAAAATGTATGCCGTGCTCCTGTGACATCAGTTGTGAGTGCCACATAGGGAATACTCCAGCGTACTCCTGGCCAGAGGAAGCGCTGATGTGTGAAACGGCCGTCACCACGGCTTGTGTGCCTGCACTGTGCCGCCTGTCCCCTTGCCTTTGTTCATTCGTCCACATTGCAAATCAAGATGATATGCCATTGGTGAGTGCCACCTGTGTTTTTTTTTTTTTTTTTTTGTTTTGTTTTTTCTCTACTTTGCACATCCTATGTGTTGTGACTTGTACGGTAGAAGCACCACATTTTTTGGTGTTTAGAAGACTGGCCTGATTACTATATTTTATCCATAATTAAGACAGTGTAGTGCTGCCCCTACATGATTTCTTTTTTACAATTTCACCAACATTTTACTGTGCAAAACTGAACAAAAGACTGATTTTGGTATCTGTAATCGCCTGCTCTATAAAGATATGGTCTACGCAATTGGGTAAATGAAGGCTTGCTATTATGCCAGTTTATTTTTACAGTATCCAGGGAGGTGTATTGGAGGCTAAGGCCCCCCCCCCCCCCCCAAATCTGTAGTTATCTTGAATCTAGGCTTCAGCAAATTGACCTTTGGATCATAGATCCCAAGTCAATTGGTTAAGACACTTAGATCTTAATACTGTACAGATACAGCATTAATGTATGTGGAGCCAAAGTTTTAGTCCAAAGTTGTGAGACTTTAGTTAATTACTACTATATGCATATCTGTGTACTGAAAAAAACGTAAAATGGCAATCCAACTGGGCTTTGGTACTGAGGTTCCAGCCAGTACCTAGTTATCAAACCAGTTTGGATTGCCATTTTAATTTCTTTTAATACACTGATATGCAAACAGTAGGAATTAACCAAAGTCTGACTTCGGAACCAAATTAACTGACTCCAATACATTTTAATGCTGTTCATATAAAGTAATAGAAAAACGATGTGCTCCAGATAGTCAAGACCCCACTTAAGGATAATGAGTATTCTTAGGATCAAGTAAACTCCCAAATCAATGGCTAAGGAGTTTCATTGAGGGTCAAATAAGACTCAAGGAACCACTGATAACCAAGTATCTGAGTTTGCTGTAAAGAGGAATGTAGCCTAGTGGGAGCCAAAGTAGAATCAATCCTTTATTCTTAGTGGCTGGGCATATCCAGCTTAGCGTATCAATTACATCGGACCCAAACTCCTTTATTAGGTGACAATCACAAAGTATGTGGGAGTGGCCACATCTCCTTCAAGTGTTATCTGGAGTGACCATCTTAAAAAGGAAATCTGGTGTTCTTTACCAGCAAGTGACCGTCTTAAATGTACTCTTGAGAAACCATGTGAGCTTGACAGTATCAAGGATATCGCCTGTGTAAAGGCATGCCCAAGCTCCCTTTCCCAATATGCGATAAAGGTAGGCTTAGTTACTGTACGATCACTCAGTAGAGTGGTGTTTATTTTAGAGGAGCTTGTAGCTGTGTACTCCACCACGACTTAGGAAGGCATTTATTAGCCAAAAAGAGGGGAGAGATCAGACCCTTGGAGAATGAGAAGACAGAATGTGTTCTACAGACCCTTTAGCATACCTTGGTTCAAATCACTATTTACAAAGACGGGCCCTATCTGGCTCACTTGAGCCACAGCCAGTACTTGTAACAGGGTGATGCCTATCTCTCGATTTCCAGCTTCAGGAATGCCAGTTGTCCATCAAGCCAGTTGGATTGTCTGAAAATATAGTAGTAAATCAGGAAGGGATGCCTCCCTTAACTGGCTTATGAGTGAGAGGCAAATAAGCCCTCTGTTGTTCCAAAAGATTATAGTAAATGTACTTTAGTGAAAAAAGCAGGTAAATCTATGGTTAGTGCATGTAACCTATATAGTAGCTGTGGGAGAATGCATGTAGATGATACTTTTCCTCCCAAACATGAGACATATTGGATTTTCCATTCTTGGAGAATTATGCCAATCTTCTGAAGTAAAGGAGGATAGTTAAAGGGGTTGGCCACCTTGTTAGCACTTATTAAAACTGTAAAGAAAGTATGGAGACTATACACTTATTAATAAATCTTATGCAGATCTGCCTGGTTTCATTGCTATTGGAAGCCATGCCGCCGCTCTCCTGCTCTCTCAGCTGCCTGTCTCATCCATCCCTGCATGTGCCCTAGTCCATGGCTGAAGGACTGTGCTGCTCTCTGGGTCCTAAAGGCACCCTTTTGTCAGATGCTTTCCTTCTGCTGTGACTGTACTCCGGGCTGGCAGGGACACTTGTTAACAGCTGAAATAAAGAAACTTTGCAGGAGGAGGCTGTAACTGAGCTCTCTGACTGCAGTGATGTAGCAGAGCCAGGAAGGTGCTGTGGACGACAACAAAGTGTGAGCAATCCTAGTGTCTGCCCTGTCTATGGCCACTCTGCAATATGATCTTATCACAGACATGTTTATTCCAGCCAGACCAACAGGTCAGGTGCTTTAATCCCTTCTGAGCTGTCAGTATGGCTGAGGTCAGTGATAGCGGCAGCAGTTACTGGTCTCATCTGTAAATATGTGCCCTCCTTCCTGCACACTGTATATAGTGATATATGATGCCCCCCATACAGTGATGTGACCCCCACCACTGTACAGTGTATATAGTGATTTCTGACCCCCTGTATACAGTAATAGTTGACCCCACCATACACTGTATATACTGAAGTGTGACCCCCCCCCCAACACTGCATATAGAGATCCATGAACCCTGTACAGTGACCCCCTTTATACTATATATACAGATGCATCATTAAGATGAGTCCTGCCCTGCCTGTGCTCCGGGCCTCTCCTGGCCTGCTCACCGCAGGACCGCCCGGACGTTCCTGTGCGCTTCAGGTGGGCTCGTCTCCTCCCTCATGCCACACTGCTACTGGACGAGGAGGACCTGTGCAGCGCGGCAAAGATCAAGGCCCCAGCCCCCTCCAGATTGGTGTCGGCGGTACAAGGGACAAGTAACTAAGTATTTGTTTCGCATGTATGTGTGGGTATATGCATAAACTGTGCCAGACAATATACATTATAACTCTACACTGTGTATATACTGTATATTGTACAGCATGGCGCAGGGGTTATATTGTCCGGCATGGTGTAACCGCCATGCATTTGTTGTACAGTATATATTATAATCCCTGTACCATGCTATATAATCTACAGTATAATCCCTACACCATGCTGTATAGTATACAGTATAATTCCTCCTGGTGTCTGCCTCCATTCAGTATAACGTCTCCTTAATTAAAAAAAATAAATTAAAATCAGTAGCTAATGTATACATTTCTTTATTGGCCAAATGGGGGTGTGGCATGGGAGGAGCCAGGGCAGCATGTGGGATGGGCCGGGGTAGTTGGGGGGTTAGGGGCCCCATTCAGATTCTTGCTATGGGGCCCAATGATTTCTATGTATGCCCCTGCGTGTGACTGGCTGTATTATATATATGCATTATATATAGTGATGTGTGACCCCCCCCTTTATACTGTATTATACAGATGTGACTCCCTGTACTTTATATGTAGTGACTTGTGACCCCTGTACATTATATGTAGTGATGTGTGACCCCCCCCCCCCCC